>AWWV01006093.1:0-12712 GCA_001974805.1 Corchorus capsularis | reverse complement strand
CACTAGATTATTTTCGTGAAACTTACTATCGCTTAAAATATAGTGTCGGTACTACTGTTTTGATGATCATCCTAACTACTTACTGGTAAAACAAGATTTTAAGGAGAATTTCAACATGGAACTCACCGACGACAACATGTGGATATTTACACATAGGTTCTCCTCTTTTCTTTTTCTTTTTTTTTTTAACTCTGTTAGCATGGGATTCCTTCTGGAAAAACATATACAAGTCGACCGATTAGGATTTAGGATTGGTACCAGAAGATTTCAACAAACTCATGAATTTTGCCTTGGAATGATTGTTGAGGTACCTTATGATTATTTTGAATTTCATTATGATATCAGAGCCACACTGCTTAAAATGCTTGATCTAAGACGATTAATAATTTTCGTTGACGTACCTTGCGAGTACGTAAGTTTACATGTTCGATTACGGAAACGTCCTTCGAACTATCGGAAACTAGATAGCCAGGTGCATCCACTCCGTGACATTGTCCAATGACAACGTTGCCAATTCATAGGGCTCGCCAGACTGAACTATTTAGAGGTTTATAGGAAACCACAGCAAGTACAGATTCTGTTCTTAGATGTACATACATTTCGAAGGAAATATATTTGGTGATTTTGACTCGTAATAAGATAAGAATTTTTTAATGATCTGATTTTACTCACAAATTCATGTACTCATAAGGTAGAGATAATGCACTTTTGTCAATAGGAGTTCACCTACATATGTAAAAACGACAAGTACATATTAGTCCTCCTAATATGAAGCAAGAAATGGAAATCCTCTTATTCTCTTTTTATCATGCAATGAAAAGTTTCTGAAACAGTTTCTCTCCAGGATATGAAATGTTTTCTTCCAGGTCTTTTACTTCTATTGGAAATGGGCGATGGTTTAATGATGTTAGACTTTATTATTGTCTCTTTAATTGCATTCCTTAATTTGAAGATGAATAAACCATCAAATATATCTATTCTATTTTTTTTTTCAATTCGAACAAAAGTAAATAGTCACCATCTAATTTTTTTCATACTGATTTTTGTACGGGAGTTTCTATCTGTATCTTGATAACATTAATTTGTTGTTAAAGTCTATAGACAAATTCTTTCATAAAAAAACTATCCATTTAAAAAAAAACTGCCGCAAAGTACCTTCTAATAATTATTTTATTTTCATATATACTCACTCACCCACTCACGTAGTGAGTGCCCTGTGTCTTGTAACCAATTAAGAAACTTGTTTAGGTGGTTTAAAACCTAATATATAACTGGTTTAAGGAAGGCACCATTCTGTCACACTGGGTTTAGTCGAAATTACAGGCCCAAAGTGATAGTTTATTTTTATAGCAAGAACCTCTTACATCTTTGTTTATTTTTATACATATTTGGATTATAGTTTAAATTTTATGTACTTTAAGTTTTATGATAGTTTTGCTTGCTCTTAAGTTAATGCAACTCTTGCTCTTCATCTTATTCATTTTCGGTTACACTCCTTTTATACTCTCATTACATGCTTTGATTGGTAATATTATCCATTTATCTAATGGAGCTAACCAGTTAATTAGTAATCTTAACCACAAAAACACCTACTTCTTGCTTAATTTAATGGCTTCAAATAACAAAGTGCACCGAAACGAAACAAATCCACAATTTGAAGAACAACCTTGATTTTGGTCAATATGGAACCCAAACTATCAAGTGGTCTAATATGCAATTACAAGGCAATATCAGAGAAACTGGGGCAAGCTCTAATATCAGAAGAAATAGAGGTTGCCCCAACAAAAGAGTACTGGGAGTTGCTCCCTACAGACATAGTTCTAGGGAAACTACTTCCCATACAATCAGCAAAAATACAAGTAGAAATAAAAGCAGGAACAGAGTTAAAACAGCAAAAGTCATGTTCTTTTTTTGTAGTAGCCACTTTACTACTTTACCAAGATCATCCATGGTTTCCCTCCCTAAGGATGTGCTTCAATAGGTGGGATCCCTCGCTGGCTTATCAACCACCTGCAAACTTCTCATGATCATCAAGAATATGGATACTTGTTCATCTTCCAAAAAGGTCCATTATAGACTTGCAGAGGATGGTCATGAATGGCTGACTACATGGAATGAGCGCTTTTTCTTCCCTGGTGGAATTATGCAGGTTGGAACTCCATCATTTGTGTACAATCATGCTAACTACCTAAACTTTTGACTTGAACTTGCTTCGATCGGTTGTAGCCAACTGAAATAGTGACAACAATCCTGCCATACAAATTTTCAGTCAACAGAACAGCAGAGGGATACCTTGTCACTGTGTATATAACCCTTGACATTAGAAGTTTGGCGACATGAGATTTTAAGATGTGGGAAATAATTGCACCATAAATCCCTCATATGAACAAAAGTTCTGAATACTACATACATGCTTGCCTTACATATACACAGATATATTATCATTCAATGCAGTCACCTATTAAATTTGGCGAAAGTTTCTCACCTTGAAAAGGCAGTAGTAAAATCTATTATCAGCTTCTCCAATATAAACTGTGTCAATGAGGCACAACCCCCTACCGCAGGGACACTACCTCAACTCATCAGCCCATAAAAACACATCACATGTCTTGCAAAAGTAGAAAACTCGCCCCGTGTCAGCCCTAGCTTTTGCGATGGATATCTTCAAGTTCACACTTACACTTAGGACAATTATATGGCATCTGAGGCCATGCATAGATCAACATATATACGTTAAACAATCTTCATAATATGATGAGCAGACTTAAAAAACAAAATACAGATCCAACCTTGCTCAAATTTCCATCTCATCGCAGTGCCTCTGGTATGCCAATATTGCTTCGTCCATAGAAGGAAATGAACAATAAATTGCACCTCTGAAGCCAGAGACCTTGCTTTGCCACTCTTCCCACGTGCTATATACTCCAGGCACTTCCCCAACAAAAACTACATAAGCTTTGCCCATTGATAAATGAACAGCATAGACAACCGAAAACACAAATTCCACCCACAAATGTAAGTGCAAGCAGCTTGTAAGGGCCTGCGCTTGGAACACCATTAGATTATATTCATTTGGTTGAAAGTTATGAACTATCACCATTAGATTATGAATGTAGATTAGTCACTCTATATGAATGTAGATTAGTTGAAAGTTATGAACTATGACCATGAACTGGTAAAGCAGATAAAGTTTCATCATTCAAGAGTCAAAAGAATTTAAGACATAATGATTCAGAAATCACCTATAACAAAATCATTTCATTTCACTAATACTCAGTCTAAAGCTAGATACTTTTTTTTTTGCCAAAAAAAGCTAGATACTTTAATCTTCAAATCAAACAAAAAAAAGAACAATGTTGCAATTAAATAGTTGAGTAAAAACCTATCAATTTTATACAAAACAATGAGGACTTTAAAATCGAAAAGGCTGAAATGGGTGAGAGAGAGAGAGATAGACCTTTTATTTTGTTTCACTTGCTTCAATTTCCTCTCCTCCGACGCTACTACCGGCTACGGCGAGACAATGCAATCTTGTTCCACAAGTTGAACAAGGTTAATACAAACCGAAACCGATCGTCACTGAGATTGAAGGAAGAAAAATGATTTTAGGGTTCTTTTCATCCGATCTTCGTTCTCCCTCTCTCTGAAATTACCTGCAAATCCTTCCACTATCAAGCCCATCTCTCTTGAAATTCTAAAAGCTTGAAGAAATTTTGAAGGGATCTCCAATCTCCGGTTAATATTCTCGAATGGAATCTTAGTGGAAAACGTGAGTAGCTTATCTTTTCAAAATAACGGGATTTTCATTCCTAGCATAATCCTAGCATAATCGAAACATTCGGGTCCGGGGTACCGAACCCTGCCGAAACGACTTAAAAGGGAAACTACTGATGCCTATGGAGTCGCCACTAATTTTTTTGCCTAGGTGTGATTAGCCACCTACAATTATCAGACCCAATAGACCATGCTTGACGACGGACACACTAAGTCTAATACTACGTTCTACGAACCAAAATCTGAGTCCGGGAGTCGGTTACGTGTGGGGAAGGAAAAGCACCCCCACAACGCCCGTTAAACAACGGTACCTCTAGTCTAAACTAAATCTAACGGGTTTAACATTAACGGTTGCTTTTATCTCGATTCTATATTTTTTTTATTTTTTCTTGTTCTAAGTGAATTTACACCTTTTATTGCTCTTTAGATCATGACAAAACAACACCTTCCTATCGGGAAGGGCAAATCAGGAATAAGACAAAATCAAACAACATCTTCCGGTAGGGAAGGGCAAAACGAGAATGAGATAACTAAACAACACCTTCTGATGGGGAAGGGCGAAACAAGAATAAGGCAACTTAGACAACACCTTCCGTGAGGAAGGGCAAAACGGGAATAAGGCAACTAAACAACACGTTCCGGTAGGGAAGGGCAAACTGGTAATTAGACAACAAAACAACAACTTCCGGTGAGGAAGGACAAACTGGGAATGCTAAACAACACCTTCCGATGGGGAATGGAAAACTGGGAAAAGTAAACAACACCTTCCGACCGAGAAGGGCAAACTGAGAAACTAACAACGCTTTCCCGTAGGGAAGGACAAACTGGTAAATCTAAACAACATCTTCCGGTGGAGAAGGGCAAACTGGAAATATAGACTTAGACAACACCTTCCGGTGGGTAAGGGCAAACTGGGAAATGTAAACAACACCTTCCGACCGGGAAGGGCAAACTGAGAAACTAACAACGTCTTCCGATGGGGAAGGGCAAACTGGAGACTAAACAAAACCTTCCGATAAGGAAGGGCCAATTGAGAATTTGACAACTAGACAACACCTTCCGACTGGGAAGGGCAAGATGAGAAAACTAAACAACACCTTCCGATGGGGAAGAGTAAATTGGGAATTTGACAACACCTTCCGATGAGGAAGGGCAAACTGGGAATTTAAACAACACCTCCCGATGAGGAAGGGTAAACTGGGATTAAGCAACTAAACAATACCTTCCGATGAGGAAGGGCAAACTGGGAATCAGACAAAGCTAGACAACACCTTCCAGCGGGGAAGGGCAAATCCGGAAATCAGACAAAACTAGTCTTTTTGAACTTATGAACTTTCAATTTTAACCTGATCGTGATAAATGCATGAATGATATGATGCATGCAAAGTCCAAATTTTATTATTTGATCAATAAAAAGGGGTTTACTCGAGTAGACCCCCACGAACCTAGCCCAGCCCCCTGGGGATATTCGTGAAAGCCTCTCAATCTCGGAGCGAAATCCCGAGAGGTTGTGCTCCTGCACCTTTACCCGGGATTTGCCCGTCATAGTTAAGAATACCTTTTTATAGATTTGGTAGTGGCATGAACAGATAATTGACAGAAATAAAGATGGAATGCAGATGAACTGACCTAGTTGACTTTGGTCAAAAGTACACACTTTTGATTAAGCTTCAAAGAGAAATCATACTCAAAAATTGATTATGAAATTAGTAATCTGGCTAGATCCTAACCGTTCATTATGGAGTTATCCCATTTTCACTTAACCAAGATTCAATCTTCTCACTTAAAAGTTTTAGCTTAAAGGTTTCATCTTTATCACAAATCAACCAAAAACTTCATCTCTTAGCTTAAAGACTTCACTTTATTACAAATTGATCAAAAGTTCAACCTTTGACATTACCAATTTATTCAAGAATTCATCTTTTAGCTTAAAGGTTTCACCTTTATCACCAAATTAATCCAAAATTTCATCTTTTAGTTCAAGGGTTTCATTTTTATTTACAAATCAATCAAAAATTTCTAATTTTTAGCTCAAAGATCTCATTTTATTTACAAGTTATTCAAAAGTTCAATCTTTTAACTTAAAAGTTTCACCTTTATCACAATTTAGTCAAAGGTTTCATCTTTCACTTAAAAGTTCAATCTTTATTCACAAACTACTTAAAAGATTCGATCTTTCACTTAAACATTTAATCTTTATTTACAAATTACTTAAAAATCCAATCTTTGTTGACAAATTACTTAAAGACTTCATCTTTCAACACAAAGATTACATTTTTAGCACCCTACACACATCAAAATTCCAACTTTGAACTAAAGATTTGATTTTTATTGTAAAATTAACCTGCAGAGGGTCAAATTGATCAATAAGGAAAAGTTTCAGGGACCTAATCGGGTCAATCAACAATTTTTCAGGGCATAGTTAAGCACTCTAATAAATTTTAATCCTTATGTGAAGCAAACCGCAAATTATCAGACTCAATCGACGGAAAATAAGAGATTAAATTAAAAGGAGATAGAAATCTACCTCCTTAAGCCGTACTTCTTCCCGAAGAGGCTCTTATATCGTCTCAAACTCTTTTTCTTCCTCTTCTGGCTCGACTCTCAACCCTAATCCCTCTCTTTCTAACAACAACTCTTTCTCCTTACTGTCAACTACGGAACATCCCTCCTCTTCCGCCAATCGCCCTAAAAAAGACTACAAAGTGACCCCTTTTCCTTAAGAAAAACAAATCCTAGAACCCAAATCAAGCAAAACCTTTCTCAACGAAGCTTTTTTTGAAGAAGAATTTAAAGGGAAAAGAGGCAAGTAGAGGACTTCAGGTTCCCTTCATCGCCTAGGACGAGATCCCAAGCTAGGTGAGCCTTTCAATGAAGCTTTTCCTCTGTTGGCTTTTTCCGTTTCCAGAAAAAGAGTAAGAAGAAACGATGAACACCTAATTTTCTAAGAACAAAACCCTAGTTGCCTCTTGACTTTTTTGAAAAATGTGCCCCCCTGATTTTGGAAGAAAATGAAGTATATAAACCACCAAAGCTTTGATTTTAGCCGTGGATTATCTCTCCATCCTACGGCTTGTGAAAATCTGATTTTTGTTTTTTTTTTTATTTTGACAATCTGTATTTTGCCCATTTTTACAGAGCTTAATTCCTTGGCCTTATGCACAAGTGTCATTAAGGATAGGAGAGCAGAGGGGCCCGACGCCAGGTAATCTTCTGAAATTCCCTCTCTTTATTATTCACTTCATTGTATCCTTATTTCCTCACGTGAGTTTGTTTTTTTGTTTGCAGATAGATAATTAAGGAATGCCACATCGGCAGGGGCTTTGTGTTGACCTTTCCACCGTTCATGGCTTAACCTTGGTAAATCGGCTTCCGCGTTTCATTGGCCTATCATGTTTGTGCAGTGTAATTGAACTATTGAACTATTGAGCTACTGGTTTTTTTTTTTTTTTTTTTGTAAAAGAGATTAAAATTGAGGATTGCTATGGGTGCTTTAGCTCCCTGGTTTATTATACTCATGACCATTTTTCCTTATTTCCATGCTCAAATGAGATGATGGAATGTTGGAATGGTATGTGTTTGCTGCAATGAATGCATCACTTTTGATTCTGAAAACTTGAAACCAAATGATAATTGATTATTTGTGTGAGTGCAGCTAGATGATGTTAGTGCTAAGAGCTCATGTCACTTTTTACCATCTGCATAGGCCAAAGAATTTGCACGGTCATTGTTTAATGCAGAAACTTATGCCAAAGCTTGAAGCCAGAGGATTGCAAGTAGAAGAACTAAGAAGATGAAATCTGCTGAGAAATTTATATACAGATTTTTCTTTGCCCTTTGCCAATTTATTGTTAATTAATTTTTAAAAGATGAGTTTTGGGTAAACAGTAAATTGGAAAAAACGAACTGAGCAAAAAGAGCAAGCACCTTCTTTCTTTTGCAAAGTTTTGTTTGTAAAATGATGAAATGGGAAGTGGGCTTGAACCAAAGGTAGCCCAAATGGAATGGGTCAAAAATTTGACCTATTACTATCCAAAGAATTAATTGCAAGCCTAAAGATTGAAATCCAATGAAAAGAAGCAATTTGGGAATCCTGTTAACAGTAACTCAAAAGGGAAAATAAGTTTAAGAAGAAAATTGAGACCTTAAAAAGGAGATTAAGACTAATAACAAAGACGTGGAGGAAAAGGAATAAAACCTTTTGCACAATGGTGATCATAATTGGGAAAGTTGGGCATTTGGACAACAAGGAAGGAATTAGGTCCAATAAGGCAAACCCAAAACGTATTGGCAAAGCCAAAAAAAAATGAGTCAATTTAGAGAAAACAAAGCTCAAATGAACTAGTTCAGAATAATTCTTTTTTCCAAAGTTCATTTTTTTGTTTTATTATTTATTAGTTATTGTCTTTTTTGCATGCACTCAAATAAAAAGGTAATATTAATGTAAAATGTTGATAGCAAAATAAGTCCTAATAATATACTAAATTGTCGAAAATGACGTAATGAATTTGAAAATGACCCAAATGACCCTAGATGCAAATTAAGAGACAATTTATTCTAATGCAAAGGATATGGGCCGAAAATGGGTGTCTACACTTCTACTGACTTTAAATTCCCAATAATAAGCCCCGAAATCTCGTAAGAGTGTTGGAAGCCTAGTTTGGTTTTCCTTCTCAACCTTCCTCAAATCTCTTTTGAACTTTCGGGATCAAGTTTTCTGGATCGATCCTTGTTTCCTCTGAATCTGAATTCTTTTTTATTTTCATTTTTTTATTCCTCCTCAAGGCTATTTCCGGTAAACTAACCAATAAAAGTTCTAGTTATGTTTGGATACAAGATTAGCATAAACACTCCCCTTAGCCCGAATTGTTGTGCCTGTCTGCTGACTCACCCATGACAAGGCGCCATCTGGCTCTGCGTACCCAAAGTCGTGGGATTTGCATCGTACATTTAGCACTTCCCTTTGTCGAACGATTAGTGAAAACGCTTAAGAGTGTGTCTTTTATAATACAAGGCTCCTCAAATGAATAACAAAAATAAAAGCAACAGAAAGAATAACAAACTAACTGCAAACTCAACAAACAACAAACAGAAACTATTTTTCGCTCCCAGACTTGAAATGCAATGACTTCTGCCTAGCGTCCTCTGTCATGTGCTCTTCACATGTTGATTTAGATGCAAATTTCTTCTTAGGGATCGTCAAAGATTTTGAAGGCATCGACCTCATTTTTCGTGACAAACAATAAAAGTCCAGGGACGAGGTCGGACTAGATGGTGATATCTACAGCATGAGGGAGATTTATCTCCGATACAAAGTTTTTTAGATTAATTTCAATGATAACGGTTTAAGACTATAAAAGAGGAATGGACGCCCAAGAAAAAAGACGACTTTTACACCCATGGGGTGGGATATAAAATAGAATTGAATGTAATATATATCAAGTTTAAGATATTATAATTTTGATTACAATTTTAAATTTTTTTGGAAAAAATGAGCAATAGTGAAGATTAATAATTGCATTTCACTTCAACAATATTGATTTAGACGCAATGGTGAAGATCCCGTAATGCTCGATCTAAGACGATTAGACGCAAATGCAACAAACAAGAACTAATTTTTGCTCCCGGACTTGAAATGCAATGACTTCTGCCTAGCGTCCCCTGACACGTGCTCTCCACATGTTGATTTAGACGCAAATTTCTTCTTACAGACCGTCAAAGATTTTGAAGGAATCATCCTCATTTTCCGTGATAAACCATAAAATTTCAGGGACGAGGTCGAACTAGTTGGTGTGTAAATTTGCTCATCAATCCTTCATACACTCTCTTTTATTGCATTCCATAATATAATCAATATTATCAATTCATTTTAATTTCATTATAATATCAGAGCCACATTGTTTAAGATATCAAGCATGATAAGAGTGAAATTGATCAAAAGAAGAAGATTAGGGAAGAAGGGAAACAGAGAACTTCCTCCGAAAAACTACTTCTACAATGATGGTTATAGCCAACAGAAATAGAGAGAGAATTTTAGGGGAACAGAGTATTTTATTATTTTGTCAAACTAAGAGTACAGACGCTTAAGAGTGTGTCTTTTATAATACAAGGCTCCACAAATGAATAACAAAAATAAAAAAAAACAGAAAGAATAACAAAACAACTGCAAACTAAACAAACAACAAACGAAAACTAATTTTCACACCCAGACTTAAAATGAGATGACTTCTGCCACGCATCCCCTGTCACGTGCTCTTCACATGTTGGTTTAAATGCAAATTTCTTCTTACAGACCGTCAAATATTTTGAAGGCTTCGTCCTCATTTTCCGTGACAAACCATAAAAGTCTAGGAACGAGGTCAAACTAGATAGTAATATCTACACCATGAGGGAGATTCATCTCCGATACAATGTTTTTGAGATTAAGTTCGACGATAACGGTTTAAGACTATAGAGGAGGAATGGATGCCCAAGAAAAAAACAAATTTTACACCCATGAGGTGGGATATAAAATAGAATTGAATGTAAGATATATTAATTTTAAGATATGATAATTTTAATTACAATTTTAATTTTAAAAAAAAAAATTAGCAACGGTGAAGATCTCATAAAGCTTGATCTAAGACTATTAATAATTTTTAGTTAGAGTACGTCATAAAAAAGATGCAAGATGATATGGTGTAAATTTGCTCATCAATCCTTCATACACTCTCTTTTATTGCATTTCACAATATAATCAATATTATCAATTCATTTTAATTTCATTATAATATCAGAGACACACTGTTTAAAATATAAAGCATGATAAGAGTGGAATTGATCAACAGAAGAAGATCAGGGAAAAAAGGAAACAGAGAACTTCCTCCGAGAAACTGCTTCTACAATGGTGGTTATAGCCAAGAGAAATAGAGAGAGACTTTTAAGGGAACAGAGAATTTTATTAATTTGTCAACCATTGAGTACAGTCGCTTAGGAGTATGCCTTTGATTAACAGAAAAACTAACAAACTAACTACAAACTCAACAAATAACAAACAGACACTAATTTTCACTCCTAGACTTGAAATGCAATGGCTTCTGTCACGCGTCCCCTGTCACGTGCTCTTAACATGTTGACTTACACGCAAATTTCTTCTTACAGATCGTAAAAGATTTTGAATCCATCGTTCTCATTTTTCGTGACAAACCATAAAAGTCCGGGGACGAGGTCGAACTAGATGGTGATATCTACACCATGAAGGAGATTCATCTCTGATACAATGTTTTTTAAATTAAGTTCAATTATAACGGTTTAAGACTATAGAGAAGGAATGGGCGCCCAAGGAAAAAAAAAACAATTTTACACCCATGAGGTGGGATATAAAATAGAATTGAATATAAGATATATCAAGTTTCAGATATGATAATTTTGAATACAATTTTAAATATTTTTTTAAAAAATAAGCAGTGGTGAAGATCTCGTAATGCTCGATCTAAGACAATTAATAATTTTAGTTAGATTACGTCATAAAAAAGGTACAAGATGATATGGTGTAAATGTTCGTATCAATTATTCATACACTCTCTTTTATTGCATTCCATAATATAATCAATATTATAAATTCATTTTAATTTCATTATAATATCAGAGCCACACTATTTAAAATATCAAGCATGATAAGAGTGGAATTGATCAAAAGAAGAAGATCAGGGAAGAAGGGAAACAGAGAACTTCCTCCGAAAAACTACTTCTACAATGATGGTTATAGCCAAGTGATAAGTGCATAATTTACATAATTATTAGTGTTTATTTTAGTATTTATTTTATCAACTTTGATTATTTAGTGCTTAATTTCCGTTGATTTCGTTCCATAGGTGTAATTAAAGACTTTGTAAAGAAAAGGAACCAAATTGAAGGAAAATAGAAGTTTGAAGCATGAAAAGGGAATTTGGCCAAGCCAAATTAAATTTGAAATTGGCGTGAAGACATTTTGAGGTGAGCCGTGCACGGGCGAGCTTGATTTTGGCCAATGAATAAAAAACCGTGTCGGGAGACATACCGGACAGGGATCCGGTATGCGGTTTAACCAGTTGAACCGGTTTTGTACCGGTTGTTGAATCAATTTTTTTTAAAAAATTATGTTTTGGTATAAAATAAATATAATTTATGATAAAATAATCATTAAATAATACTTTGTTGTAGCGGTTAAGTCTTTTTGACTTCATTCAAAATATGTTGGGTTCAATTCTTATCATTTACAAATATTTTTAAATTTTTTTTTTCAACGTACTAAAAATTTGATTATGTATAAAACCGGTAAAATCGGTCATAAAACCGTCAAACCGGCCGGTTGAACCGGGTCAATGCCGGTACGTTGACTGGACGATTTTATAGATGTACCGCTACCGGATTAACCACTCGTTCCCATTTTATAGATGCTCTGATACCACTTGTCACGGGCTCACACTTTAAGTATGCACCGTGCGGGCTTAGGCTTGATCGAATAACGTGCTTATATGCCTAAGTCAGCCTCACTCTTGGTTTGATAGGGCTTAAGCTAGCAAAGGGATGTCTTGATGACAAGTAAACTTGTAGGAAAGTAAGCGTGGGGAGGTAAACAAAGAGAGTATAGGCAATGTATAAGTATATTGCTGCACAAATAGTTAGTTACAAATGAGTATGGAGGCCCCTGTTTATAGGTGAGGCCTCATGGAATGGACGGCCATGATTTAGCCACATGGCAAGATCCTACGGGCTCTCTAGAACTCTCTAGCATATATACAAAGCCTAAAGAATGGAGCTAAGTCGGTGTAGGACCTTGTAGAACCTTCTAGCACATTCTGGCCGGAGTTGGCGTGATGAGTGGCTGGTGCTGGCTGGTGCTAACCCTGTCTGGAAAATTCCAAAAGCTAACATAGTGGCCGATGCACTTAGTTGAAAGGCCAACCTTGCTGCCATT
>AWWV01006092.1:0-20409 GCA_001974805.1 Corchorus capsularis | reverse complement strand
TCCATCTCGGGGCGGCTAATGGCAGCAAGGGTGGCCTTTCTACTAAGTGCATCGGCCACCATGTTAGCTTTTGGAATTTTCCAGACGGGGCTAGCACCAGCCAGCACCAGCCACTCACCAGGCCAACTCCGGCCAAAATGTGCTAGAAGATTCTACAAGGTCCTACACTGACTTAGCTCCATTCTTTAGGCTTTGTACATATGCTAAAGAGTTCTAGAGAGCCTGTAGGATCTTGCCATGTGGCTAAATCATGGCCGTCCATTCCATGAGGCCTCACCTATAAACAGGGGCCTCCATACTCATTTGTAACTAACTATTTGTGCAGCAATATAATTATACATTGCCTATACTCTCTTTGTTTACCTCCCCACGCTTACTTTCCTACAAGCTTACTTGTCATCAAGACATCCCTTTGCTAGCTTAAGCCCTATCAAACCAAGTGTGAGGCTGACTTAGGCATATAAGCACGTTATCCGATCAAGCCTAAGCCCGCACGGTGCATACTTTAAGTATGAGCCCCTGACAAGTGGTATCAGAGCATCTATAAAATGGGAACCGGTGGTCAATCCGGTAGCGGTACTTCCATAAAATCGTCCAGTCAACGTACCAGCGTTGACCCGGTGCATACTTAAAGTTTGAGCCCGTGACAAGTGGTATCAGAGCATCTATAAAATGGGAACCGGTTCAACCGGCCGGTACGGTACGGTTTTTTATTCCTTGATTTTGGTACACGGAATTGCTCCTGAGATAGGCCGCGCCCGGGCACACAGATTGGACTTGATTTTGACCAATTTTTCTCCTATTTTTGATGGGGTTTTACCTATTTTCAACAAATAATTGTTTTCTACAAATTTTAGACCAATTAAAGTCAGATATTCCACTTATTTATGGTCCCTTTAGGATTTATTAATTATTTGTAATCTTTATTTTATTTTTCCTATTTCTTTTAGGTTTAGAATTTTATTCGCTATATAAACGGAGGCTTTGTACTTAGAATAAGGGACAATTGGATACAATTCTCTTCCACTTTCTTGAAGACAACTTTAGGGAGTTTTCTTCCTTTCTCATGTTCTTTTCTTATTTTATAATAGTTTATGTTTTTATTTTCATGAGCATTAGTAGTTAAATTCCTAATTAGGGTTTTAGGTGTAGCCAATTGGGGATTAATATTTGATTTTATGTTTTGAATTGATCTTTTTAAGTTGGATTTGTTTTTCTTGTTCTTCATACAAATTATATGCCTGGCAATCATATAGTTTATCTTAAGGATTGTGTCATGTACTGACGGGTGAAGCATAATCTGTGCACTTGGAAAACAAACAGGTTAGACTGGATCAGACATGAATCTTAGGCTAACTTGATAAATTATTGATTACTTGTTCTTAATGAATCTAGTTAATTAGGTTTACATCGATGGATAGTAAATTTGATTAATTAGGTATTTCCTGTGGAGACTTGACGGAGCGCATAGGTAATTTAGAGTAATCCTATTTCAACTTTGCATCAATTCAATTCATAAGTTAATTATTGATTTCCCAATTAAGTGAAACCTGAAGCCTTAAGCCTCTTAATTATTGTCTTCACATTCTTATTTAATTCTCTGCTTTTATAATTTAATTGTTTTTAATTTAAATTACTTTGATCACTCTAAATTTTCCTTCTCTTGATAGAATTAATTACGATAGAAGTTCTTTGTTCCCTGTGGGTTCGACTCCTGGAATACTCTAGGATTTTATTACTTCAACTGACTTTGTGCACTTGCAGATTTAGTACATCACGTTTTTGGCGCCGTTGCCGAGGAACACTTTAATTTATATATTAATTTGTTTTATCTTTTATTTTTATTTCGTATAATCTTCTCTTTTCTTTAATTTCAGGTAGTGGATGACAAGAGCAACCACTGATTCTACAGCTCTTATTCCATACAACCCTGAAATTGAGAAATTCTGCAAATTCAATATAGCACAAACAAGACTTGAGAAAGCAAAGCAAAAAGAAATCATAGGTGATGAAGTTGTAGACACCAAACCTGTGAGAGAATATGCTACCCCAAGTATTACCAATGCTCGGACTAGCATAGTCTGGCCCACCATTCAAGCTCAGAATTTTGAGATCTAGCCAGACCTCATCACAATGGTCCAACAAAATCCTTTTGATGGCAGACCTACTGAAGATCCTTTGTTGCATATAACAAATTTCCAGGAAATTTGTGATACGATAAAGATTCATAATGTTATTAAAAAGCAATTCATTTACATTTATTTCCTTTTTCTCTCAGGGACAAGGCGAAAGCTTGGTTGAATTTCTTTCCTCCAAGCCACTTCAAAACCTGGGATGAGCTTACCACAGCTTTTCTAACAAAGTACTTTCCACTTGAGAGAAGCAATAAGCTGAGAACTGATATCACTAGCTTCAAGCAACGTGACAACGAAACGCTTCATGATGCATGGGAAAGATTCAAGGATCTGCAACAAAAATGTCCACACCATGGAGTTCCAGATTGGTTATTGGTACAAATTTTTTGTAATAGTCTTTTATCTCAATGTAAATCCAATTTGAACTCTACAGCAGGTGGTGCAATATTGAAGAAACCTGTGGCTGAAGCACTAGAATTGATGGAAACTGTGGCATCCAACAATGAAGAATTTTATGGGGAAAGAGATGTATCCAAGAGAGGTTTGCATTCAGTGGATAGTGTTACTATGCTTAATGTTAAACTTATTGTTACCTTGTTGAACAAAGCTAATATTAATGCTACCTCTATCTTTTCTAACCCTCATATGAGTTGTGATTGGTGTTCAGGATGTCATGATAGTTCTAATTGTCCACAGATGGAACGGGCTCAATTTGTTGCTAATACTGGAAGGCAGCAAAATAATCCGTACTCCAACACTTACAATCCAGGGATGAGAAATCACCATAATTCTTCTTGGGGGAGTCAACCTGGATACTAGCAGCCCGATCAACAGTTTCAACAACCTGTGCAGCAACAACCACCAAAACCTCAAGCATCACCATCTGATAAGAGACTTGATAAGTTAGAGGAGTTAGCTCTGCAACTCGTACAAAATAATCAGAATGTTCAGTCTGCCATCCGTAACTTTGAGGTAGAAGTAGGACAATTGGCTAAGCAGTTGAGCAAAAGAGGTAATGGTCAATTCCCTAGCAATACTGAGATGAATCCTAAGGAAATAGTCATGTCCATTACACTCCGAAGTGGTAAGGTGGTCGAGCCTGTTAATGAAGAAAAGAAAGATAAAGATTGAAGCAGAATAAGTTGGAAAAAGAGTATTTTATTAATTTGTCAAACAAAGAGTGCAGACGCTTAAGAGTGTGCCTTTTATAATACATGGCTCCTCAAATGAATAACAAAAATCAAAATAACAGAAAGAATAACAAACCAATTGCAATGCGATGACTTCTGCCACGCCTCCCCTGTCACGTGCTCTTCACATATTGGTTTAAATGCAAATTTCTTCTTACGGACCGTCAAAGATTTTGAAGGTATCGTCCTATTTTCCGTGACAAACCATAAAAGTTTGGGGACGAGGTTGAACTAGATGGTGATATCTACACCATGAAGGAGATTCATCTCTGATAAAATGTTTTTTAGATTAAGTTCAATTATAACGGTTTAAGACTATAGAGGAGGAATGGACGCCCAAGGGTAAAAAAAAATCAAATTTTACACCCATGAGGTGGGATATAAAATAGAATTGAATGTAAGATATATCAAGTTTAAGATATGAGAATTTTGAATACAATTTTAAATCTTTTTAAAAAAAATAAGCGGTGGTGACGGCACGTGACCAACGTTTCTGTTAGTCCACAGTTATTTGCTGACATGGATTTTCCACGTTAGCATAGCAAGAAAAATCCTGCCCAAATTTTTTAAAAAAATAAATAAATAAAAGGGAAAAATATATATATATACACTAAATATTATTTGAAACACCCAAGGAATTTACTAAAAGCCCCTTTTGAGAATCGATGAGGAGGCTCTATTTGAACTCTTTTTGTCCTTTTGTCTTTTCTCACTTGCCAAATTACTAAGAAAACCCTAGGTTAGTTTCTAGCCAATTCTTGCCCTTCAGCCCATTTTTGTAATTATCATTTCCTTTCACATAAATTCAATGTTATAACATAAATGGTATAATAAATGTTCTAGAATTGTAACCTCTCTTCAAATCTTTCATGTCCATATGAAGAGAAGAGTAAACTTAGTTTTTGTTTAAGTGCTGGAGGAAACAAAATTGAAGCTATTGCACATGTCCATGTACAAACTAATATTTACTATTTATTGCTAACATTAGGGCATATGCTCAATGTTAATAGTATAGCCTTTTAAAGATGCAACACATTTAAAATCATAGTACTTTCAAACTTTCCTATGCATCAAATTAACACTTTAATTTGAATAGAAAATTGTTGAAAGAAGTAGATTTCTGAACAGCCGACGCGCCAGCTCGGGCCGATCCACTTGTACAAATTAAAAAGAAAATAATAAAAGTGAGAAACGAAAGGGGGAGCTAAGGTTTTCACTTTTCAGAATTAATTTCTTCTTCTTCTTCCATCTTCTTCCCCTATTCTTCATCTCCTTCATCTCCTATTCTAACTCCAAACTAATTAGCGCCTTACTAATCTTTTCTTTTCCTCTACTTTTGACTCCAATATTGTCTCTCCTTAAACATATTTTTGTTTTCTATAAATATAATCTGTCTTCATTTCTTTAGTGTCTGTAATTTTCTTACAGCCATGGACATCAAGAAAAATCCATGGCCGATATTTTCCATACAGACAAGCAGGGTTGAACCCGAAAGCAATCTTGGCAAAAGTTATCAGAAGCAAATCTCTGCAAAACATCTTGCAAGTCAAGCACGGTCTTGTCGGAAGCTGATGCAGCTTCGGATAAGATCAGAATCAAACGGCCATGAAGCTCTTGCCTCTAGAACTTCCATGTTACCCAATCGACACTGAAGATACCGTTGCCGAGAAAATCGAAGATAGTGGTTATGAAGAATCTGCCTTTAGGGTAGTTGTCGAAGTGGGTCTTGAGAATGTGTCGGAATTTTTGGAATTTTATTGGTTCAAACTCTTTTTTGGAATTTTTTTCTAGTTGAATCGATGGGTCCTTCAAACTCTTTTCTGGTGAATCAATTCGTTTGGTTTATGAGTTTAAATATATGTGGATTTGATTGAGATTTGAAGTGAATTGAGAATTTTGGGTGCTGCAAATTTTTTTTCTTCTAAAATCTGGGTAATGAATCTAGGTTCTATTTTTATTGCAATTTATGAGCATCTTTATTAGATTTCAACTGTAACTTTTCTACTATTTTGAATTTCTAGGTTGGTTTTGTGCGTGAGTGCTAGTCAGGGAGATGAAAACGAAGCTTTTAGGGGTTGGATTTCTAAGTTCTTCATTTCTGGGTTTGATTAGGGTTCTAAGTTCTTCATTTGATTAAGAAAGTAGAGGAGAGAAAAAGAAAAAATAATTAAGAAATAGAAAAAATTAAAAAAAATTTGGTTTTTTTTCTTGCGGAATTTTCCCCATTGGACCTATAGAACGTTGCACGTCAGCAAATAATGGCCACATCAACTACTAAGGTTGAGTTTAACGGAAAACTTTGGTCACGTGGCCTGATTTTGTAAATTAAAGGGGTATTGTGGCGCAATTATTAATTCAGGGGGCAAATTGGCCCAATTTGATAAAGTTCAGAGGACAAAAAGGCTATTTAGTCTTTAAGAGTGTGCCTTTTATAAGACAATACTCCTCAAATGAATAACAAAAATCAGAGCAACAGAAAAAATAACAAACTAACTGCAAACTCAACAAACAACAAAAAGAAACTAATTTTCGCTCCCAGACTTGAAATGAGTTCATATTACTTCACACAACCACGGATACAGACAAAATCCGTAACAAGGAGCATTTCGATAAAACCTTCCTTTATACAGTTAGATAGAAAATGCTCCCCTTGTTGTTGAAAGAGGAATCATTTTAGTAGATTTTTTAGCCCCAACTCGCCGTGTGGGATAAATCGGACTATTTGGGTGAAGCCCCAGTTGTATAGCTTTACCTTTCTTTATCCACTCAGGATTAATCCTATGCTCCCTAGCTATACTAACTTCTCATCTTTCTCTATCATTTATCAATTTTAGACGATACGGAAACTCATCAGTACGTTCGATTCACCCCTTCCCGTACCCGATACCATACTTATCCTGTATCAGTCCATTGCATAAGTCATTTATTGTCTTCTTCCATAGCTCAAACTGCTGCATCAAATGCGATTGTTTTCGTGGGATTTTATTATACTAATATAGGGCTGGCAGGCCGAGGCCCCCTTTCGTCGCTTCTGGCGAAGCTGCGTGCCTACCCTTCTCAAATGACTTCTGCTACGCGTCCCCGGTTATGTGCTGTTCACATGTTGACTTAAATGCAAATTTCTTCTGCGTATCACTGCATAAAGAGAAATAAGACATTTTACTTAAAAATTTAAGAACAATGATGTCCTAGGTGATCAATAATCGATTCTTTCACAATACATTTAGCACAATTCTTACTGAAATCGTCGTGAGCTTTTAGTTATTACACATGTTCAAATATCTCAGTGAGGTTTAGGTTCGGCTTATACATACACTTGTCGATGCGGTACCTGTGATGTTCAACCCCATCTCATTCTTGATTATTATATATATAAAAATAAAAGAACCAATTGATTCAACTATATGCAATATTGAAGGTATTGTTGCATACATTGTGGATATTTGTTTATACCATAATTTACAATTTGGGTAATTAAGTAATTATGGCAAATTGATCTAGTCCGAAAACCCTAACCACCCTTGAAAGTTGCTTGGAGAATTCCTTGTAAATTTAATTTTAATTAATTACATTAATATTGATCAAAATTGGTTTGATGGCGTTGGTAATACAAGGTGGCTGTGATAGAAAACCATGATGGGTTTTCAATCTTGCCATATAGAGAATTTCAAACGACCATAGGGTGGTCGTGAGATCCGGCCACATAGTGGTCGTGAGATTCGGCCACATATTGATCGTAAGATTCGGCCCAAAGCCAAGATGGCTTTTATGATAGGCCAAGTGCTTTTACGTATTTGGCTATTTTTACCCAAGGTCATTGGAAAAAGCCATACTGGCAAGAGCCCTCGACAGCTTTGAATTTTGCTTCAGCCTTGATGGCTTTAATTGCTTCGGGTTAAAATCTTTGATCAATTTCAATTAATTGACTGCACCAAAGCTAGGTGAAAATTAATGGCCATGATAGTTGGCGTGTGAAGGCAAATTAAAGCCGTGGAAAATTCTTGGCAAAACTTACAAGGAAATAACGTGTATACCAAGTGATTGATCGTGATTTCCTAATTTTGTGAATCTGAATGGTAATGAGGATTTCCAATCAATTATATGAAGATTGAAGACAATTAAAATCTCTTGATGGAAGGGATTTTGTCGGAAACCTTGGCTATATAAGCAGAAACACCACCAACGTTGAGGATCCCCGGATCACATCTTCCCTTGTGGAAATACAAACCTCTCTCTTCAGAGATGCATACTGTTGTTTGATCAACCTCTCAATCTTATGTTTCTCAGTTTCAAGTTGTAATCTTGTTATTATAATCTAGTGAAATTCTACTCTTTCCAAATCTTTTGCCTAATCTTTTAAGATTTCGCTTTGCCTTTCAAAGAATTACCCAACAGGTTGCATGTATTAGACACACTTATGTGACTTACAACCAGAACCCTACAATCGTCTGATTTCTCTTCTTTTACGAAGTTATTTGCTACACTTTTAAGTTTTCAAAACTTTTTGTTATTTTTGCTACGACAAAAATAACTGGCACGCCTTGAACCTCCCTCTTTCTTCAAAGAGATTTCGTCTCAAAAACCTTTTTGGGCGCACTAGGAAATTTTGGCGCAACAATATCTAGAACAGAGTCCTTGAAAGGCATGGAAACCACTATTAAATTCTTGTACGTATAAATTGCTTAGCGTGTTTTGTCAATTCTCACAAGTTGATAGTATTTTACAGAGATGTCAGCGCCTCTTGATTTTGGAAAGCATGATGCCTGGCCAGAGATTTTTTTTTGGAATATTTCATTGCAGATAATTTTTTGTTGGTCCAATTTTGCTGCATTGCCGCTGCTATCTGCAACTGCACAGTTTGCCTATAAATATGTTCTTCCAGATTTTGACTTATTTTTTAAGTTTAAGATGCAATCTATCATGTATGACATTTTAGTTATATAATAATAGCAAATTTATAAACAGTTTAATTTAAAGTGATGGTTTTGGTCAAGAAAAACAAAAGATACAAAAAGGAGCAGAAGAAGCACACAATAGATTCTTCTAGTCTTAGTCTTACTTGAAATAGAAAATGGATCTGTTAGCAGCAAGAACCGTAATGAATGGTACAATAGAACAGAGTTTTACAGTCCTCTAGATTCATCAAACCCTTTCATTCTACCCCATCCTTCATACCACTGCGGAGACAAGCCTCACCAAATTCTCTATCACTTGAATATTAGCAAAATAACAAGCAATAATACTACTCAATTACCAAAAAGTAAAAATACAAGCAGGTCTCATCATTGGGATCCCATTACAACATTCTGTTTTAATCCCTACTATTTGAGATTGAAAAGTAAAGTGGTATGCGATGTAAACAGCACAACAGTGAACAGAATAGAACTATTCTAACAAGCAAAACTTGCTGTACTTACTGATATAATTACAACTTAATCACTATGATCCATATGTTCAACATAAGTCAAACGGCAAAAATAAAACTCGTACATTCTAAGAAAAAATGTGCAAAAATAAAGAAATGGGAAATTTTTGAGAAATAATTAGAACGTTAACAGTGAGACCTGCAACCATTTGCATAGATGAGGCCAAGTTACCTCAGAGGTGGCGGGTTCTGATATGCACGACCTGCTTCATGCATAGGAGCAAGTGGAGATCGATGGTGCACTGGCTGTTGGCCATGTCTCCGAGTTCTGTGATGAGAAGAGCGATTTCTTGGCTCTGTTGGCTTTTCATTGGCTGACTCAATCTGTTCCAATGTCTGTACAACTTCTTTCATTGATGGACGATGCTTAGGTTCAGGTGCAAGACATTTTAAAGCAAGCTGGGCTATCCGAAATGCAGCTTTGGAAGGATATCTTCCCTCCAATCGGTGGTCCATTATGTTCTTCAGTTTTCTTCTGTCAGATAAATATGGCTTTATCCAGTCCACCAAAGTATGTTGTCCACTAGGGCGATTTGGATCAAGTGCACGCAAGCCTGTTAATATTTCAACTAAAACAACACCAAAACCGTATACATCGCTCTTTACATATAAATGTCCTGTTCCATCAGCAAAATATTCAAGTCATGAAAAGTATCAAATGGGTTGTGCTCAATTGTCTTAAAAATTGCAACAGATGGTGCACAGCAAGGACATCTTTTGAAGCACCCATAATTTGGAAAGGTTTACGCATATTACCTGTTGCAACATATTCTGGAGCTGCATAACCATATGTACCCATGACCCTTGTTGTTACATGTGACTGACTAGCTGAAGGACCCAATTTGGCCAAACCAAAATCTGATATCTTGGCAGTATAGGACTGCAATGAAACCAACAAGCAAACCATATTACTTTATGTTTCATCTGAATGTTTTCAAGGAAAATGTTTTATTTCATCAATATTTTTACTCCTTTACTCTCATGAAAAAGAGGGTTTTCCAGCTAGTATACATATGTTATCACCAGATATAAATCATACTATCCCTTCAAAATTCCTTTGTGGTGTAATCAATGAGTTGTACAGAAAGTTACCCCATCAAGCAGTATATTTGAGGCTTTGAAATCTCTATAAATCACTTGCTTTTCTGATGTGTGCAAGAAAGACAGGCCCTTTGCTGCTCCAATTGAAATTTTAAGCCGTATATCCCAGTCAAGTGATTGAACAGTAGAACCCCCTGGAAAACAAAACACCATGTAAGGAGTGGTGAACAGAGCAACTCAGAAGAAATAGGAGATGGCAAGTGTGCACTCATAATTACATGATCAGATGAGTTATAAGAAAAATAAACTAGTAATGTTGTAGCTCTTACTTCCAAATAGATGGTTTTCCAAGCTGCCCTTCTGCATAAACTCATAAACAAGAAGAAGCTCTTTATCCTCCCAACAGTATCCTAGCAGCCTTACAAGGTGAGGATGAGACAACCTTCCTAAGAATTGTACTTCTGACTGCAACAATAAAGGAAGAAGCAAAAGTCTCAACAACCTTAAATTTGTACACACGTTAATAAATTCAGTAAAATAAGAGCTAAAACGATTCCAAAATGCAGGCTCGGATTTGTCTTGCAGATGTACATGCTAGAAGGAGAGCAATTTTGATGGTCTATACTGGATGCAATTCAAAAACACCTATTAATTCAGAAAGACGTGGTGCAATATGTTAAGATGTTAAAAAACATATCACATTTGAAAAACTCTCCAAGCTAAAGCAATTCTTTGGCTATTCAGTGGGGTGGCAAATTCACAGACAGTCAGAAGAGGAATAAATTCTACAATATAACTCTTAGTCTTACAGTTGTACTCTTTATATACAAAAAATAGCTATCTTTCAGTCCTCAAATACTCTGTACCAAAAATAGCAATGTAAAGCATACTGAGATATCTTTGCCCTAAGCACTTCCCAGCCCTCTTTACTTAGCTCAAACGAGTTCTTCTGAACTCTCAAGAGTTCATTAAGTTTGCAATGAGCCGAATTGAGAGAAC
Organism: Corchorus capsularis; assembly: GCA_001974805.1. Classification (NCBI taxonomy): domain Eukaryota; kingdom Viridiplantae; phylum Streptophyta; class Magnoliopsida; order Malvales; family Malvaceae; genus Corchorus; species Corchorus capsularis. The sequence continues at coordinate 9,619 of AWWV01006092.1, read as the reverse complement.
TTCTACTGGTGCTTTTAGTCCTCTTCAATCAGGTAATGATTGTCTTACATGCATGAATGTTTCATGTTTGGAGAATCCAATAAAAGCAAGTAACTAGATTTTGAAACAACAATGAGGTTAATTGTTTTTCGAGTTTAATGAAATCACCTGCCATTCCTCAAACCCCTGCAAGCTCTCAGAGTTCAGTTTTTTGACAGCAATGAGGTTTCCACTTCCACTCTTCCCTGTTGTCTTCTCATCAAGCCAACCTTTGAAGACTTTACCAAAACCGCCCTCACCAAGCACCATGTCAGGCCTAAAATTCTTAGTTGCAACCTTCAGTTCTGCAAAACTGAAGATCCTTAGATTAGGAGTGGGCAAGATCTGCCCATTTGGAAAATTCTCATCCCCACTTGAAGCTGAGAACCCACTGTTCCGGGAGATGTTACTGCCCCTAGAAGCTGAAGAAGATGCTGTGTTGCTTGTTGTATTAGATATAACTGTTGCAAACACAGAATCAGAGCATTCTTAGCAAATGTTGATTGTCAATTTGTCAGAATAAGGAGCTTTTGTGCTAATCACACAACAAATTAAGGACATGCAAATTGAAAAGTGATAAGACAAAAGATTCACAACAGGAAAACAAATCATGTTCCAAAAATACACAAGTCAATGGTCAAAACACCACAAACCAAAACTGGGTTTTTGGTTCAGAACACAAAAAGAACAAGGATTGTTTCAATTCAAACAAATCTAAAAATGAAAACTAAGTTGAACCCACTCAAAACAAAGGCAATCTAATTAAAATTAAAACTAGCAAAATAAATCTCTTTTTATTTTGTATAAATAAGTTTTGGAAGGTTACCTGAACTGAGATGACCGGTGGTACTTGGGGTTAGATTATCAGCTTTAGCTGGAGAACCCCAGCAAATTCCCATCTTGGAAAAATCTCTTCTTTCTTGTTCCCCTTCCCTTTATCTTCTTCTTGAAGGATGAACAAACTCAAAATTCAGCAGACAAAAATATCCAAACCCACAAACCAAAGAAGTAATATCTTTCAACAAGTTGAACATAAAAAATATTCAAACTTTATTGCTTTGATCAACCAATCTTTTTCTCAATTCAACCCAAAAAAAAGGGTCACTTTGATTATTTTTCACTTATTTGGCAATTGACTTGAAATTCTTTGCTTTTGTTCCCACTAACTGAACAACGGAAAAGTACCCTGAATTTGGAAATTGTACTTCAAGCTAATTCAGCAACTAAACTTGAACATGGAAATAACAAAAATATTGACAAAAAAAATTTGATAAATAAAGAAGATCTAAGTGCATGTGTTATTTAATTTCTAGTACTAAATATTATGAAGACTGAGTCTTCTAATATTAGCGAAGAAGGACAGTTAAGAGAGTTTCTTGGCGGGTGGTATATAGACTGCAACGTTATCTTGGGTCAACTGCCGTGTCCTGCATTTTTTATTTTTTAAAGTCAGTCAAACAGAAAAATGAAAATTTTCAAAAACATGGAATTGGAAAAAGTTAAAACCAATTAATTATTAATTCTTCAAGGACTTCACACACATTATGGCGAAAAAGGAAAGGGACTTCCAATTGAAATTTATTTATTATTTTTAAATGTGCTTTTACGAAAGCATGATGGAAGCTAAGTGGCTTGAGATTAATTTATTTTCTCCTATTTTCTGCTTAAGAAAGCTGAAAATTAAAGTTGTGTTTGGTTGTGGAATCAAATAGATGATGGTTTATTTAAAGGCAAATTATACGATACTTCGTTAGTGGAGTTTAGCAGATTACACAAACGGGTCCGGAATGATGATATGTGTCCTCTAGGACTAGATTAAAATATTGGGTTTAAATTCTATTAGGATCATCTTAAAAAGGGGTGTTTTTAGGATTCCATTAAGATGATGCCACCTAATTAATTTTGAATCATCATCAAATCTTAATTTACACCTTACCACACCTAATTAATTTTTTATTAATTACCTTAGCACAATCTTAACTTTAGTTAAAATTGAATAATTTTATTAATAAATTTTATTTTTACCTTACTTCTTTTTTCACTTGCAACATGACTTTTTTTTGATAACTTTTAATAAATTTTGTTTTTACCTTATAACGTGTTTTTTTTTTACACATTAAGATTGGTTTTGGATGTGAAATAGATTTTTTTTCTTTATTGGTAGCAAATTAATTTAATTGGTTTAGAAAAAATTCAAATATTAATTAATTTAATTGGTCATCATAATTTGATTCTTTTGATTAATAAATATTAATTAAAAGAAATTAAAAGTCTTAGAGTTATTTTTTATAAATGGGTGTGGATGGTTTCAGTTAAAAAAAATAGTTCATGGTAATTTTTAAGAATAATCGTAAATAAATAATAAAATTTACTTTTAAAGTATCTTCTCAAGTCTTAACGATGGAAAAAATATTTTAACTAAATAAATCCAATCTTAACTAGAATCAAGGGATAATTAATGCTATCTCAAAAAGGGATAATTAATGCAATTAATGATATGCAATTAATAAGAGTTTATATGGTGAATGAGGGTGTAAAATATATCTTGGTGGTGATTCAAAATTGATTAAGTGGCATCATCTTAATGGGATCCTAAAAAACATCCTTTTTAGGATGATCCTAATAGAATTTAAACCCTAAAATATTTAAAACTTAATTAATTAAAAAATGAGACATGTGTCAATTCCACAATCCGCTTATTTAAAACTATTGTACATTATCGAATCTCATATCTATTATATAAATATAATATATTATATATAAAATCTCATCTTGTCCCAAAATACAACTCATGGCTTAAACTTATATTTGTATCTTTGTCAAAACATAAGGTTGTTTATAACTTCAACCAACAAGACATAAGATTACAATGATATATAATTAGCTTATTAGTGTTTTTGCTTCCTAAATTATGAGTTTATGGACACTTTTCCTTTACATTATAATCGAGATAATTTGATCACTGAACTTTTAAGATTTAGGATAATTTATCATTTATGTTGAGGTAAATCGTCTTAAATTTGAAAAATTCAAGGATTATTGTCTTGAATTTAAAAATTTAGAGAGAAGATTACCGCGATTTGAAGTTCAAGATACAAAATGTACTTTGACCTTATAGTTCAAAAGGTAAAGAGGCTAATAAGCCATAAATAAATAATCTGATATTAGTACTTACTAAAAAATTAATACTAGTACTTACTCCCTCGGTCCCTAATTAGATGTTCACTCTTGATCCACAAATACTAAACTTTGACCATTGTTTACAAAAAAAAATATGTAAAATTTAATTTTAAAAAAATATGTGCTTAAAATGTTGTAATTCAAAGTTTATAAGTGTTATTTTTAAAAATTATTTTGTTTTATATATTTTTATAAACAATGATCAAAGTTTAGTGTTTGTTGACTAGGAGTGGTCATCTAAATGGGGGGATGAAGGGAGTACTAAATAACAATAATATTCATATCCAATCGAAAATTTTTCTATAAAAATGAGGATAAATAAAAGGAAAAGTGTTAGGTGGGAAATCACTGCCGAAAAAATAAATCAATCAAATTCAAGCAGAGAGCAAATATAAATGTTTTTTTTAAAAAAATGGTTCATGGGAGCGTTTTGCTCGAGGGAATGCAATGGAATATGATGTCACAACTCACAACCATAATCCAAATATATAATTACATGATCAAAATATATCTTTCATAAGATCTTGTTACTTCTTTTATGACTGTATTTTACTCATTCTTAATTGAAATTTTTTATCTATAAAGATATCTTTTTTGCTTACTAATGGGGTTCTTTTTTAAAAAAAATCATGAATTACAACTCGCCCTTTAGGCCTTTACAACTTTTAGTGATCTTTAACTAAATTCATTTACCAAGCTTTGTGAAAATGTGCATATAAAGTCCAAATTGAAAAAGGATTAATATATCCCTTTAAACAACCTAAAAAAGGATTAATATATATAGGGTTTAAATTCTATTAGGATGATCCTAAAAGACGGTGTTTTTAGGATTCCATTAAGATAGTGTCACCTAATCAAATTTGAATCATCATCAAATCCTAATTTACACATTGCCACACCTAATAAAATTTTTATTAATTACTTCAACTTAATCTTAACTTAGTTTTTTTTGGTCGACAAATCTTAACTTAGTTAAAAATTAAAACTAACAAAAAAAAATAGACTTCAGAAATTGAAAAAACTGTTCTTAAGGCAAGAAAAAAAAAATTCTAAACCCCATAAAAACAATCAAGAGAATTAGGAGAAGTGGATTATAACTCTTTTGTTTCCCAGGTAAATCTCTACATCTCCCTCTTCTATATGTATAATGAAATTTATTAAAAACATAGAAGAACTAAATTTCTAATTAATCATATTTCTTCTTTAATATCACCGGGCTGTAATTCCACGGCTCTCCCATCTCGTACGAATCTGGTGATTTGCCGACAAAAAAAAACATGTATAAAAGTAATTGTCTCAGCCCATTTAACATATGGGAATATCAATCTTGTTATCACAAGTGAAAACTAGACACAAAACCAGAAAACTACACACATCAGGATTAATTTTAGGGTTTAAATTCTATTAGGATTATCCTAAAAAAGGTGCTTTTTAGGATTCCATTAAGATGATGTCACCTAATCAATTTTGAATCACCACCAAGATATATTTTACACCCTCATTCACCATATAAACTCTTATTAATTGCATTAATTCACCCTTATTCTAGTTAAGATTGGATTTATTTAGTGAAAATATTTTTTTCCATAGTTAAGAATATACTTTTAAGAATAAATTTTATTATTTATGATTATTCTTGAAAATTACCATCAACCATTTTTTTAATTGAAACCTTTAATTTCTTTTAATTAATATTTATTAATTAATCAAAATAATCAAATTATGATGACCAATTAAATTAATTAATATTTGAATTTGTTTTAAACCACTTAAATTAATTTACCACTAGTAAATAAAAAAAAATCTATTTCACATCCAAAAATCAATTTTAATGTGAAAAAAAGTCATGTTATAAGGCAAAAACAAAATTTATTAAAAAAAATTATTAAGAAAAAGTCACGTTGCAAGTAAAGAAAGAAGTAAGTTAAAAATAAAATTTATTAATAAACTTATTCAATTTTAAATAAGGTTAAAATTATGTTAAGGTAATTAATAAAAATTTAATTAGGTGTGATAGGGTGTAAATTATGATTTAATGATGATTCAAAATTGATTAGCTGGCATCATCCTAATGGAATCCTAAAAACACCCTTTTTTAGGATAATTCTAATAGAATTTAAACTCTTAGTGAAAGGAAGGAAAGAAGGAAAATTTTCAGTTTAAAAATCCAAAATGCTGAATTACAAAGCAATATGTGGTATTGGACCAGCTTAACTCAAATAAGATTGATGTAAATTATTAAAATGGATATAGATACGCATGGTTTAAACAATGTATCCTGATTTTTAAAAAAAAAAAATAATGATATATTTATACCTTTTTTAAACTAATCTCTTTTGGATCAGATCATGAAATATTAAAAATACTCCCAATAAATACACTTACGAATGATCGAACTTTTATATTCATATACTTGATACTTGACAGGATAGACCTCAATCAACCACCTTTTTTTCTTTTTACATCTTTCTCACCTTCATTTTTATTCTATAGAATGGAACATTAGTAACTTAAGCAGCTATTTTTTTTAAAGAAAGAAAAAAAAATGAAAGGAAGGGAAAAAGGAAAATTATGGTATATACATGAAAAACACCATGCATGTGGACCAAATTATTATCAATAAAATGAAAATCTCATGTATATTTTTGAACTAAATATATAAAAATTAAAATTTTAGTTTTGGGGGTTAATGAATTATTACGGTAACATGATAGAAATCGTGATTTGGTCCAACTCATAAAATCCAAGATTTGGAATCTAAGAAAGAAAAAACATAACTCTAGCAACGTCATTTTCATATATATTGACTTTCTTAAATTTCCCTTTTAAAGTTTCAACTAAATTGCTGGTCCATTTCGGCATTTGAACCCACAAAGGAAATCGGCTGGCAATTTCTTCTTCATTATCGCTCACTTTTTTTCTTTTCTTTTTTTGAGTTCATAATTCATAAATAAATGATAAAACAAACTATATATAATTTACTTGACCCTCCTCGTTTGCCTTAATTTTATTTCTTCTAAAATCTAAAACTAGTTTTTTTCGTCTCTTTAGAATTTGAATATGTACAGTAGTTGCATTGCATGCACTCTCTATTTTCATTCCTCCATTTTTCTTTTTATTGGGCCATCTTTATGAGGTCAACACTTTTAACTTTTTTTTTGGTGAAAACACTATAAACTATTTTCCCCCACCTATAGTATAGCAAGAAAGTCAACTTTTATATACCCAATCTATCATTTTCTAAATGTTATCAATCTCCTTAAACAATTTTGGATTAATAGTAGTATAGTGCAAACAACACTTCATCACTTGTTTTAAACTAAATTTTACACCAAACTTAAAAGATTTAGTACCTCTTGAATTGATATGTTAAAAAATTGTTAAATTTTCTGATAGATGTAAATCTGAAGACTTTATATAGCCCTCGAGTTTCATTGATAGCAAATTCTTTATTAAAAGATGATCTGTAAGTTAAAAAAAAATCGCAAAACCTCAAAATGAGCCGAAAAGAAGAAAAAAAATTAATTAGGAAAAAAAAAACCCATCCTCCTACGACGTATTGTAATCTCCATAGTTCATGTTCATGCCATTACTAATGTGGTACGGACCGTTAGGTTAGGTGGTATGTCCTATGTCAAAATACAGCATGTTCTCCATTTTTTTTTTCTAGGAAAAAAATTGATTGTTGACTAAGTCCAAGTTCCCCCGTTAACAAGTTAATTAATATAAGTTAAAGGGCAATGCCCTTATTTGGGCCCATCTCAATACTAAATAGAATGAAATAAATAAATTAACAAGTAGAATGCTTTTTTTTAGCAATTAATCTAGTGTAATTTCATTCAATTAGAAATTTGGCTTAAAGGTGGCAAAGTCCCGTTCCGCACAAAGGTAGCAACATTCAAAGCTGTAAATTTTGCTACTATTTGAGCACAACAATTAGTCTCTCTCTTTACATGAACAAAAGAAATTTTCTCAAGAAATTAGCTAACTCTCGTATTTCTTCAACCACACAAGCTCCTTCTCAATGAATCAGATCAGTCTTGTTAATTGCTAGAATTACCATAAGACAATCACTTTCAATGATACAAGATTGAATCACTTCATTCCGAGCAAGTCTCACTCCTAATCTAATTGCAAACATCTCCGCATAGAGTGAATCTTTAACAAGTAGAATGCTTATAACTATCAACAATATATCTAAAACTATATTTCATGTCAAATTCAAGAAGCAAGAGCTACCAAGGAAATCAAAAGTGCAGAGAAAATATATAATTTTCAAAACCATTTATGATAAGATTTCGTATTTATACATTGCTCGAATGATTTATGGTCAAATTTCCACTTTTACAAAGGATGATCATAAATGGTCAAAATGGTAATAGCGGATCAATTTCACGTTTTACAAGCAAAAGGGCATTTCCGTTTGAAAGCCATCAAGTTGTTCAAATGTTGCTTACATGGAATGCAGGGTTTACAATTCAAAGACGTGACACTCAAACTTTGCTAATTGCTAAATATATCTTTGAAGTTTGAATTGACGTAAATTCAAAGAAGAGAAGAAAATCAACTTAAGCAAGTCTCAGTAAACTGGCAATTGCAATTAAAACCATCTTTCCGATATTTAAGTTCGTATTGACAATATCTCACATCTCTCTCAATCTCTTTGACATGCAATAATAACCCATATTGAATTGTCTCAACATCACAAAAAAGATATGTACAAACTGCAATGTTTATTTAATATAGTAAATCTGCTTTATGAAATTTCATAACAAATTTAAATACAGAGTAAATAGTCAATAATTATTAAACATTACATAGTAACTAAAATTGGATGTCCAAAAATGGGTGTCTACAACATCAGCCTATTACTAGTTTACAACACAAGTTAAGTGTCACCTAGGACCATTAATTCTGAAATTTACCAATCTATGGTTAACTTAATCTTAAAAATTGAAAGAGAAAAATAATGATATCAATTATGTTCAGAGCTGTAATGCTAAATCTGGCTCAGCTGAATCAACTCGATTAGAACTAGGTGAACCGGGAGACTGGAACCGGATATTTAGGTCAGGTGGGACTGAATCTGGTTTCTGTTGTGACAACCTTGAGTCTGGTTTCGGTTGTGTTGGCAACCTTGAGTCTGATTTCTGACGTGGTGATGATCCTTGCCACGATGGTTGCGGATGAAGTCCTGGTCTAGAGGCTGCCACTGCCTCGCACCCTGAATTTGGCAACAGAGTGTTGGGATTCTTCGTACATGAATTTTCAGAGAATTTAGGGTCATCAGAGTTTGAGTTTGCAGTTGCTGGCTGGACAAAGTTAGTGGAAGCCCTTGAGACTGTGTCATGCATCTGAGATGACTGGAAACTCAACCCAGAAGGCCTGCTGGCCCCAATTATTTTCGCCATATGAGCTGGGAGGTTAAACCCATAAGCACCATTGTATCCGTTCATGCCGGGATGAATTCCAGGACCTTGATGAATCTGGAAGGGAGGCCTTGGCCTTACTGCCCCTGCACTGCTGTTTGTGTTAAAACCAGTAGGGGAAGGCAATCCCTCATTGGCTTCTTTCTTTTCATTCCGTGATTCAGGAGATTTATTAGCAGCCAAGAGGGTTGAAGAGGAAGTGCCGGATGCAGCTACAGACTTGCTTGATTGGCTACCTGAGATAGGGTGAGCAGAAGGCACATGCTTCTCAGACAAGTTATCTGCTTCAGGCTTCTCAGCTTGTTCATCTTCTCTTGTTTCCAGGGTCGAAGATGGGCTAGCCGAGCATAAATTTTGCCGAACAGAGCAAGGCTGTGATAATGTTTGTCGGCCTGATGGAAGCGACATAGAAGGCAGTAATAGTGGTCTCTGTGCTGGAACATCATTTTCCCCAACCCATCCAGGACCGAAATTTACTCCAGCTGATAAACACTTTTCTATCTTTTTAGAAGCAATTTTCCAGGCAACGGGACCAAGGTTTGCAGCATATCGAGCTAGGCTTCGTGTATACCCAAGCTCCATGTATACTCCAACCTGCTTCACATAAAGACCAAGCCATTAATTGATCAGAGCACAGCCCACACATAAGATTCCCCACATAATCTGGTCCACCAGTAAGGATAGAGCAGCAGATGCTATGGGCAGTTGTCAACATTGTAATTACGATTCCCAAGCCCCAGTGGGAAAATTACAAGCAAAACATTTTTTTTTGGCCAGAACAAGCAAAACAATTGATGCAATTGAAAAGTTCTTATTACTAAGTCCTTTGCTTTACGATCCCCTCACACCCAACAAACAAAACACACACGTTACCGCGACCTTGGGAGGGAAAATAAGCAACATATGATTACCATGATTTCAAAATTGTATGGGCTAGGCATATTCTACAGTTTTATTTCATCATCAATGTTTCAAAATTGAACACCCCCCCT
>AWWV01006091.1:0-16953 GCA_001974805.1 Corchorus capsularis | reverse complement strand
TTCCCCCCCCCCCCCTCCCCCCTCCTCTCTCTCTCTCTCTACAGTGTGGAGATAACTTGTGGAATTGAGGAGCTTCAACATTCTCCCAAATAGAATTTAAAAATCATTATATATAAATAACTACATGATACGTACCGCCAGCAGCTGCTTCCTCTCTCCATCAAAAGTAGTAAACACAGATGCCTCTGGCGTAACATCTGATGGATGAAATAGCTTATAAGTGTGACGCCTGTTCTCATCCAGCACAAAATGCTTTTTTCCATTCCTCATTGTATGACTTTTTAAATTAGAACCTGCAAGGAAAGACAAATGATTTATTGCCTTCTCATAAAACAGGAAACATCTAAGAAGGGTGACAATTAAAGGAAACTACAAGAAAAGTGACCAGAAAGGAGAAAGCTTGAGAGTGTTTGACCGGTACCTTCATCACTTCTTTCAGCTTTATTTTCGTAATGAACATCATTGCGATACTTTCCAGTTGAATCTGCAAAACTAGACTTGTCGGAAGGGAGAGGGCCTTTTCTCATGTCATAATTAGAAGTGTTCTCAGCCCCAGTAGCAAGGGTGGCATCTGAAGAAAATTCTGATGCAGGAGGCTCCAAAGAAGGCCTGCCCAGAGGCTTCTTCAAGTTCTTGGTCGGTGGTCTACCTCTCCTAACCACCTTTGGTTCTGAATCATTTTTATCACTATCCTGCCTTAAATTATCAAAATTCTTCTTTGCTAGCTCTTTTATGGATCGTGCCTGAACAAAATAAAATTTTTAGATTAAACATAAAGACTAAACATAAAAGGTTGACATCCATCATAAATTAGAAGTTGATACCTGACCATACCTGTCGAAAATATATAGTATCAGGTGCATTATACTGCATTGCATTCGAAGATATGAGGAAAACATCTTTCTGCAAGATAATTAAAGGAATTTTAATTCGCATATGCCAAGGTTTTAGCTTCAAGTAGAATCAAATTAAAGCATCAAGTAAAAAATGCTTATTGAGCATCAGATTACACGTTAATAGTTTTTGAATATTTTGATATGAGATGGGCATAACAAAAGTGCACATCTCTTGATCCAAAATATCAAACAAGGCATCTTTCAAACCTCAAATATAAGGAAATTACAGTCTTAATTAAGCTTCCGGGGTAACTCTTAGAAGCTAGCAATGACAGCATTTTATGTCTATTCTTTTTCTCAGATGGACAAGCTTCAAACAGAACCCCTAAACCTTCAGTAACAACTAATGGGCACCAACAACAAAACTAAAGAAAACATGTTTGGCATATTCCTCCTTTTTCCTTTTCCTGCTCCAAGCTTCAAGCAGGGCTTCAGTAACTTTTCTCAATTGCCAAAAGAAGCTAGCAATGACAGCATTTTATGTGTATTCAGAGAACAAAGAAGTGATACCAAGAGTAGAGCAGACAAGTTGAACACCATGACTACTAACAAGAACAAAACACATGCAAGTTTCTTGGATTCATTCAATCATGCTTTGTTATCTAGAAAAGGAGGTGAAAATGTGGCATAAGCTGTGAATGCAAGGTTTGTCTTCCAATGGTACCAAGTAACACTTAAACATGGCAAATTACACAAGTCCATTTAGTAGCCGTCCACTCAAGTTTCTTCAACAATAACTCTATCAACCCTTAAAAGAATTATTTGAAATAGGATCACTTCAAACTAGACCTTTAGACTCCTAAATGCAGATCTTATGCATACTCATTAGAATACAGACATAGTAACTGGAATCACATATAGCAATGCAAGTCTAACAGCCAGCTAAAATGTGTCTATCGCCTGAAATCACATGTTCAAACTTATATAACTTAATTGGAATTAACATCCCTCACGTGGCAACTTACATGGTCTAAAAGTTTCAAAAATAACCACTACTATGGAATTATGAAACAAGAAGAAAGTGGAAACTAAAGCCATTGCAGAATCTCTGCTCTTGGTGAAAACAAAAGATTGAGAATCCATCTAAGCTCAAATGCTGATATAAACAGAATGCAAGAAGTGATGGAAAATGAAAGAAGAGAGAGGAAGAAGCAAAAGACAAAATAACCAACATATAAACCAACCTCAAACTGCTCTAAGTTGGCATAAGCACCACTAGCAAGCTTCTTCCTAATAGTTCCGAAATCCATCGGATGCTCAATAACTTCATGGTAGTCTGGTAGCTGCATGAAGACAAAGTCACAGTGAAAAAAAATAAAAATACAAAGGCGTAATACATGTAAGATAATGCACCTAATTTACAAATCATACCTCTTCAGGGTCCACGGGTTCTGAAAATACACCATAAGTGTCTTTCCTGAAATTATTTGATTCCAGAAAAAAGCAGAACTTCAGAAAACTTATCATCAAAAAGCTAATGCAAGGAATCGAACTAGACATAATGGGAGCTTATGGACATACTTTTGGAGCATGTCTAGGATGAATATCAACAGCTTTTTATCGGGTAAAGTTGTCGAGGGTCCCAAATCCAATTGACCACCTATACATATTGACAATGATTAATAAAAGAAATTTTTTTAAAAAAAGTTAGAATCCCCTCAAAAAAACAACTTTTTAACCAAATGGGTATTGGATCATAAGCAAACCTTGGCTGTTACTTGTGGGGTTTGCACCAGAAACAGACTTCTCTTCCTAAATGTAAATCCAAAAAATAAAGAAAACGTAATAATTAGTTAATGAGCAAGCAACAGTATTTATTTCCTTAAGCGGATGAGAACCACCAAGCAAAGCAGTAGCCATGAAAATACACAGTAGCATAGCATTTCAGAGTTCCAAAAAAGGCAAAATACAGTTACAATAACTTTGGGGAAAAAAACTACAATAACTGAAAAAGAAAGGACAAAATTAAACTTTATCAAACTATAACAGTCAAAATCATTATTAGTGCAGTATATTTTTTTTTTCTTTCTGAGTGAGTACTAAAGGCAGACTTATAATTAACCAACATTAAGAAACATCCCAACCAACAAAATAAATAAATATTCAAAAAAAAACTTTTTTTGTTTAAAACAAAAAATAAAATTAATTTTATAAAAGAAAATGGAATCAGAAAATTTTCAAAATAGAAATTCCAAAAAGCTGGGAATAAGTCAAAACCCACATATTTACTCAAAATCATAGGGAAAAAAAAAAAACCCACCAACTCTCCGGCCCGAAATTCAAGGAATCTTCAATTCCGTCAAAAGGAAACAAAAATTGGCGCTTTTTTTGTTTTGTATTTTCAAAAAATCCGTTATTATAACGATAACAAAAACGAAAAAGAAGAAACTTCTAAAATGTTGAAACTTTATTTTTTCTTAAGGAAAAATTCTATATAAAATTAAAAACCGCAAATTCTGCAAACCTTTATGGAATCAGCAATTCCAGATCCCTCCCCGATCGAATTGATTTTCTTCTTCTTGTGATTCGGACCGGCGCTAGCCTCCTCGTGATTGGAATCGGAGCTGCGGGATTCTGAATTAGCCGGCGATTTTTGCTCCGAGGAAGGCAACTTGAGAACAAGCTTAAGCTTCTTCTCGCGTCGCTTTCTCCTGGCCAATTCTTCATCTTTGTCTTCTTCGTCATCCCAGCCGTCTTCCTCGTCGTTATCCTCGGTCGAATAATTGCGATTCCGGCGGTTGGATCGACGGAGAGGAGTAGCAGTGGCAGAGTCGTAATTAGGAGTAATTTGAGGGGCAGGAACATTTCTCTTGCTGTTTCGTTGAATTTGTTGTTGTTGCTGCTGCTGCTTTAGTTGTTCTTCTTTAAGGCTGCGTTTTTGGAGATCTAAAAGAGAAGGTCTTCCTTTCTTCTTCTCCTTCTTCTTCTCCACTATCTTACCCATATTCCTTTTTGGGCCTTCTCCCTTTTTCTCTCTCTTCTCTGTTTTTTACTTCTCCTTACAGACAAACAAACATGGCCTTACTCGTTTTTATTTTTATTTTATTTTTGACAAAAAAAATTTGTTCAAATTGGTTTATTTTTGCATTTGTTTTATTTTTATCATTATTTTTATTTTACCGCTTGTCGACAAAAGACCCGATCCAGCCATAACCCATCGGGTTCCCCTGTCACGGGTCAATCGGCCGGGTCTAAGGATGCTTACGGCAGCACACGTTATAAATATGGAAAGTGAAAAACTCAACCCGTTTTGAGTTTTACTTTTAACTGCGCGTGGTTATTATTGGATAAGATCCCAAAAACTAACGGTAGAATGACGTGGCAGGATCTAGGAAGTCAAAGGCTTCAGTAGAAGAAGTCAAACAAACGAGGGTAGCCTGACAGATGCTGGCGTCAAGGGTCAACTGAACTCAGCTGGAGAGTTTTTTATTCAATCTTGGCTGCAGTAGTAAAGTTGTACTTGCTGATTTGCCGAACAACCCAAAAGGAAAAAGGTTAAAAAACCAAAAGGAATCAAAATCTGGTGGGTTTTACTTTCTTTCTTTTTTTTTTGGGTAGGGAAAGGATATCTCTGAGATGTGCATAACGGTGTTTATGTGGGAAGCTCACCCGCTCTACCCTTTCCTGTTTTTCTTCAACAGAGACGAGTATCACAGCAGGTAAAATCACCTTCTTTCAATGGCTTCTCTGTTTCAATTTTTTATTTCATAGAGTGCTAAGAAATTGTGGGTCTTTTTTTTTATTATTATTTGAATATTGGGTTTTTAAAGGCCGACAGAGCCATTGGGATGGTGGGAAGGTGGGGAGATTTTAGGAGGAAGAGATGGGGAGGCTGGTGGGACATGGCTGGCTTCTTCAAAGGATGGAAAGTTTGCTTTTGTCACCAATTTTAGGGAAGTTGAATGTCTTCCTCAAGCTAAGAGTAGAGGGCAACTCCCTGTTCGTTTCTTGCAGGTAAAACCATTTTCTTGTTGATTCAATTTCCATGAATCCTTTTGTTTTCTGGTTTCTTTTTTGATTAATTACTCTGATGTGTGAAGGAGTGTTCTTAATTTTACTAGTTGTTAAATCTCACTTGGGATAATAAAGCTTCCTTTAAGAAATGAGGATACCATAGAAGAAAGTTAATGGAGAAAGCGATTACTGTGGGGAACTAAATATTAAAGTTTGTTCTTTTCCGAGGGAAGTTCTGGGAAATGGAAGCAACTAAACATTGGTATTTGCTCAAGGGAATTTAGGGAAATGCTTTAATGGCCTTCTATTGGATTATGAGGAATGATAGGCAACATTTTTCCGAGCAACTTGGAAGCACTTTCTATCCTACTTCTCTGCTTAATGCTTTTTACATTGTGATAATTACTTATTGCATGGCTTGTGATTTGAGACAATTGTTTTCTAGTTGTGTTCATGAACGACCCTGACTGAATTTCTCAACATTTCTGATAACCATTCTGCTTAATTTCTTCTAATTCTCAGTTGGGCCTATTGCTTCTATTAAGAAATCCTCAGTTCTTGGTTTTCACAATTTCAGAGCAAGAAGAAACCCATTGAATTTGCTGAAGAAGTGGTAAAGGAGGCAGATCAGTATAATGGGTTCAACCTGATACTAGTTGACGTATGTTTAAAATCCATGGTTTATGTAACAAACAGACCAACGGAAAGAGGCAACTTGATCGAAGAGGTTTCGCCTGGGATTCATGTGCTAACTAATGCAAGCCTAGACTCACCTTGGCCCAAGGTAAGTAGCTATGTTATAGTAGTTTATTCTCTATTTCTTGCCTGCCTATTCCTGACTTTTTGTTGATGTTTCCTATTGCACTTGTGGATATGCTTGAAGTCTGATTAAATGCATTATTCCATTGTTATTTCTTTTCTGCAAAGTCACCACATGCTTAGCTTAAAGTATATCAGTTCATTGTTTACTGTATCCAATTGACTGACAAGGCTCATTTTCAAAAGAATATAGTTATTTTTCCTGCATTTCACTTGATCTAGCAAATATTGATGAATTGAGTTGAGGTTTGAAAAGTTAGATATCAACTTTTATGGTACAGCTGGTTGGTTAGATTCTATGTTCTTGGCTATCAGCAATTTTTTATATTAAATCATTCTTCTTGGCCATTTGAAGGCTCAACGATTGGATCAGAAGTTCAAGGAGGTCTTGGCTAAATACAGCAATCACGAATTAGTTCCCCTTAAAGAGATGGTTGCAGAACTAATGATGGACACAACTAAAGATGTTGATTCAAGCAGGCTTCCAAACATATATTCACCGGAGACTGAATACAATTTAAGCTCCATATTCATAGATTTCAATCGTCCACTGGTAAAATCTTACATATGCCTCCCTCAAATAGAAAAGTTTACAACCAAAAATGAAGTCTCAATAGTATTTTCTCTTGTGCAGGGGCGGTATGGCACCAGAAACCAGTCAGCATTGTCTGTGAGATCAAATGGGGAGGTTTGCTTTTTGGAAAGATTTTTTGATAAGGATATCTGGAAAGAGCAGACGGTAACTTACCAAATAGAGATGACAATATAGATCATTGGGGTCCTTTTCTTACCCAGACACACGTGAGGAAGGTGCATGTAGAAGCTCACCTGTTCTTGAACTATAAAGATGTGAATTGCCTCTGGTAGAAACTACAGTCATCCTTTGATTTTACTTTAAATTTTTTATGTCGACCAACATGATAATGGTTTATTTAGACTGATATACGGGTTAAGAAACACAGGTATATGAACAGCATTATTGAAGACTTATCTGATATACGGGTTAAGAAACACAGGTATTAATATGAACAGCATTATTGAAGACTTATAATGATAAGAAAATGAATTTAACTATTCAACGTATACATGACCTTTACACAACTTTGTTTATATATCATTTCATATTTATATTAATATCAGTACTTCAATTTTTTAGGGCTTAAATTAATTTATTTGTCATTAATTACTTTCGTTAATATCCGATATTACAGCAATTATTACAATGACTCTAGTACTAAAAAAAAAATCATGCAGCCCACAATTGTATAGACTTGTATATAATAACTTTTTTTGAAAGATTGCATATAACAAAAATTAATTGTATTATCAATGGAAAAAGGTCAATACTGATGGTGCTTCTAGGGGGAATCCTGGAGTGGCAGGGGCTGGTGGGGTGATTCGAGATGCTAATGGAAGATGGCTTGTTGGTTTTGCTGTTCATTTGGGCACTGCCTCTAATATGACTGCTGAGTTTCATGCACTTCGTATGGGTTTATAACTAGCTTGGGATGAAGGTTTTCGAGAGGTGATTTGTGAGGTGGATGCTTTGGTTATCCTTGAGCTCATACGTACCGAGAATTCTTCTCTTCATCCCTTGGGTGCCTTGATTGTTGATATTAGGGAGATCCTAGAACGTAATTGGAATTGTAGATGCCAGCATACCTTGAGAGAAGGGAATTTTTGTGATGATTTGATGTCTAAGTTGGGTTGCGAGCTAGAGGAGGAATACCAGATATTTCGATCGCCACCGGAGTCGGTTGTTTTACTCTTAGATGCTGATGTTAGAGGGGTTGCTTTCCCTCGAGGCTATAGCCTAAATTAATTTTTTTATCTTTCGGTTTTCACCAAAAAAAAAAGTAGGGGAGATGGATGAGAATAATAGAAGAACTAAATAGAATAAGCTAAAAATGTAAGGACTATATAATAAATAATCCATTTAATGGGCTTGGCAATACTGCCTCTCATTGTGCCATATCTTAAATGGCTCTTTGCATCTATAGTCTTTTTCCCCTGGTGGATCTCTCTCCCATTTAATAAAAGTCAGTGAAACTGGAACATTGCATAAAATAACAAAGTTAAGGACTCTACAGCCTCAGGCAAAGAGATGCCCCTACAATCATCCATAAGAATGTCAAAAGCAAATAGAGGAACAAATATAAAGTTTACAAAATCATCTTCCATTTCTCTAGCAAAGTTGGCCAAACAATCGACCAATCTATGAGCTTCCCTGTATTGGTGCTCCATGCTGGTACTGGATAAGCTTCCTATCAGAGACCTGCAATTAACAATGATATTGCCTAAATGATGATGAAAAGTAGAATTCTGAACAAGTTGTAGAACACATTTAGAATCCACATTAATGATCAGATTGGAAATATTGAGAGATTCGGCCAGTAGAAGACCATCTCTTAGAGCCCATAGCTCAGCTTGTAGACTGTTCGGCCGAGGCAACCTCCTAGCACAGCCTTCCAACCATTGGCCATAATGATCACGTATAACAGCCCTTGCTCCATCCTTTTCCAAGGAGGATGAGCCATCTGAGTTCAGTAAACAACAGTCCTGGTTTGGAGGTTTCTAGCTAATGTTCTTAATAATCTTAAGGACAAATCTAGGACTAGGTCTAGCAAGATGAAAAAAATTCAAGAGCTCAAAAAGAAGAAGTATTCAAGACATCCTCGGGCTTAACCAATTTAGCAGCAAAGACTCTCGAATTCCTGGCTTTCCAAAGATTCCAACAAGAATAAATAAAGATGACAGTCCAGGGAATAGATTTCCAGGAAAGAGAGGAAGAGAGACAACCGAGAAGCCAGGAGTGCATATTAGGCCACAAGAAAAAATCATCAGGAAGGGACCCTAAAGAATTCCATAGAGAAGAGGCAATAGGGCAATCCCTCAAAATGTGTAAGATAGTTTCCTCACAATCAGGGTAGATATCACAACATAAGTCTTGTCCTATTTGTCTATTGTAGAGCATGGATTTGCAAGGAATGCTAAAATGAGCCACACACCAGAAAAAATGTTTAATCCTGTTATGACATTGGATTTTCCACAGTTTAGTCCGAAAAGAATAATCAATAGCAGAAGAGACACCAACATTTAACATGTCATAAGCCGATTTTAAAGAGAAATCCCCATTAGCAGAAAATTTCCAACAGAAAAAATCATTTTCATTACCCACAAGAGAGACAGGAGTAGAAAAAATTCGGTCCAAAATATTAAGGGTAAAACAAAAAGAGATATGGTCTAAGTACCAACCACCCGAAGGAGAGAGACAGCCCTTA
Organism: Corchorus capsularis; assembly: GCA_001974805.1. Lineage (NCBI taxonomy): Eukaryota > Viridiplantae > Streptophyta > Magnoliopsida > Malvales > Malvaceae > Corchorus > Corchorus capsularis. The sequence goes on along the minus strand of AWWV01006091.1, from coordinate 8,003 downwards.
ACTTTCTTTGACTCTTCCCCTTTGTTAAGAGGACCCTGAATAAGTTACCTAATTAAACAATTAAAAGCTCAATCATCATTCCAAAAATCAGTGTCCTCACCATAAGAGATAACTTTCCTACCGCCTTTAGTAAACAAGTCATTGCTAACCTTAAGGGAGTTTGCAATAGAAGAACCATTAACACTGGAAACTTGATTTCTGATTTTATACTTAGAACACAAAGCTCTAACCCAAAGGTTATCAGGGTTTTTCTGAATTCTCCAATGAAGCTTAGCAAGAAAGCAAGGTTCCTAAGTTTGGCCTTTTGTAAATTAAGACCCCCTTACTTCTTGTGTCTGCTTACCTTATCCCAACCCACCAATTGAATCTTTTTGGCCTCTTCAGTATCTCCCCACATAAAATTTCTAAGGACCCTATCAATTTTATTGCTGACCGAGGAAGGGAGGAGGCCAACTTGCATGGGGTAATTGGCAACGGAGGAAGTCACAGATTGAATAAGAGTTCTTCTTTCAGCAAGAGACAATTTATTGGCTTTCCATCGCAACAACCTATCTCTAATTTTATCAATAAGGTAAGAGTAATCCCCTTTTTCCCTTTCTTATCCAAAAGGGGATATCCCAAGTACATTCCAAGATCTTTAACCTTTCTGAAATTGAGGATTTGGTTAAGGGAGTTAGCTTTATCATAACCCACCATGGGAGAAAACCATACCTTTGTCTTTTTCACATTAACTTTCTGCTCAGATCTAGAACATAAATCATCCAAAGTTGCCTTAATTGTATGTGGCGATTCTTGTGATCAGTCTTGGCCACCAAAATAATGTCGTCAACAAAAAGCAAGTGTGAAAGTTTAGGGTCATTTCTTCCCAATCTCATATCATTCCATTCCCCATCCACACAATTCTTCTCAATGGCCAATGACAGATATTCCATACAAAGAATAAATAGGTAAGGGGATATGGGGTCCCCTTGCCTTATTCCTCTTGATGCATGGAATTGCTCCATGACTGATTCATTAACAATAATTGAAGATTATGACAAGAGATACAGGAGAGGATAAGGTTAATAAGATCCTTAGGGAAGTTGCTGAATTGCAACATATCCTTAATGAAATGCCATTCTAGCTAGTCAAAAGCTTTTTCAAGATCTATCTTGATAACCATCCAACCCTCTCTAGCCTTACTAGTCCTAGCAGTATACATGATTTCCTGACTCAAAATGATATTATCCGAGGCTCTTCTTCCTGGCAGAAAAGTTCCTTGGATAGGGTTGATTAAATCATTAAGGAGAGGTTTAACCCTATTAGCAATGATCTTGGTAACGAGCTTGTAACTGGTATTCCCCAAACTAATGGGTCTGAAGAGTCTAATGGATTCAGGGTTAGCTACCTTGGGCACAAGGGCTATGAGAAACTGTTCCCAATCCTGAGGCAAGGTCTTAGTCTGGAAAATCCTCCTAATCTCACAACAAAGGCAGGCCTTAACCTCCTCCCAACATTGCTAGAAGAATCCAACATGAAGATAAAATAATGTTTTTCAAAGTTGAGTTTTATATATTCTAAACATCTTAAACATACTTTACTGCCAAAAAAACATCTTAAACATACTAGTATTAATTACAAACTCTTAGTAGGCGATCTGTGAGTTAGAAAAATCCGCAAGTAAAAGATGAATTCGTAAATTCTCAAAAAAATTGGTGGCTTGCCCTGGCCTTGAAAATGGGATAATCTACCCTACTCCTAAACTTTTTTCTAAAATGAGATGCTATGTGTTTTGAATTCACATAAATTTTGAATTCATTTTTAGAGAATTTATTTTTATGCCACTAGTTATGTAATTTTTAAAACTTTTTTCCTTTTCAGAAAATTTATCCTAAATTAACGTGGTATTTTCAGGTCACGTGGCATGTTTGCATGACTTTTTCTCATAGTAGAAAGAGTAATGCTACATGCCCCTCCATTTTGCTCCACACAATGTTCCCTCCTGATGTGTCCATCAGATATCAGGCCACATGGCATCACTTTATTGGTCCCAATATACCCTTTACAAATTTTAATTTTTCTAACCCTTAAAATAAAATTTTAATTTTAATTTGGGCTAAACTTAGTGAATTAGTTATATATTTTATTTCTAAAACCCTATAACAATATTATTAATTATGGAATTTACCCTTAAAATAAAAAAAAATTTAATTTTGGGCTAAACTTAGTGAAATTAGTTTTGTATTTTATTTCTAAAACCCTATAACAATATATTATTAATTTTGAAATTTACCCTTAAAATAAAAATACAATTTTAATTTGAGACTAAACTTAGTGAAATTAGTTTTATATTTTATTTTATTTCTAAAACTCTATGATAAAAATTACTATGAGTAAACTTAATAAAAGAATGAAAAATAAAAAAGGGCAGGCGGGAGAGGCGGTGAAAAGCATAGGCGGGGCAGCAAGCATAGTTCTAGTAGAAAGGCTTATCCAACCAAAATTGAAATTTACAGGTGTATTTGACAGTTAACGGAGAGTTCAGGGATTTTTTTTACATTAAGCCAATCCAAAAACAAACAGTTTAAGCTAACCCACAAATATCACTTTTTCCAAGACTTTGTATCAAACATGAGTTTTTGACCAAACCATTGTAGTTCTTAAAAATAATTCTCAAAAGCCATTGTAATTTTAAAAATAATTATCATTCTTTTGTATTTCTTACCATATCCTCACCATATCATTGCCATGCCATATTTTTTAATTTCCTAAAAACAAATAAATAATAATAATAAAACATTAACCTAAACAACTAATGTTAGTCTGAATTTTTTTTCATCACCGCCTTCCTTGATTCATCTTTTGTCTCTCCATCAATTTCCTATCAAGGGGCATTTGCGAATATATACTAGAGAGGAGAGGAAAACAAAGCTTTATGTGGAATGTGCATCGTAATGGTGCTCGGTGCTCCATTTCGCCTTTTAACAATGACAAGGTTTTTCTTTTTTAAGTGAATCAACACGTTTCATTTTTTTTTTCCCAATTAGAAGTGTTTCGTTTGTCATATAGTTCATCAGTGTAGGTGTTGATATCTTGCTTTGGTAATCAGTTTAACATTAGAGTGACATTAATTGTTTATGGTTAATGTTTTATTTTCTATTTATTTGTTTTTAAAAAAATTAAAAATACAATAGGCCTTGATATGATAAGGATATGACGAGAAATACAAGGGAACGAGAATGAATTTTAAAAATACAATAGTTTGAGAATTATTTTTAAAAACTACCATAATTTGGTAAAAAACTCACGCTTTTTCTTGTTTTTGTTACCCCATTTATTGCAACTTGCAATTAGCTTTGGATTTTGGGAGCTCAAGTGTCAAATATCTTTTCAAAAATCAAAAGTGACTTCACTTGTTTTTTTTTTTTTCTAAATCTCAATATAACTATACAACGCCCATTGTTCATTGTAAATTAATTTACGTTTTTGGGTTCAAGATCATTACAGTAGTTACTTAATCAAAGTAACTTTTGGCATGAATGGCATAGTAGTTCATATCTACTTGGCGCATTCAACAATCACGTTAGAATCAACGAGGGTTGGATCAAGTGGTAAGTGGTTCGTTTCAGTTTAAGTAGGTCTGAAATTCAAGACTTTGCATACGCAACTGCCCCTTGGTAGACTCACTCACCAAAATCAGGTGCACAACGCGGGGGATTAATCAGGGCGAAACTCTAATTACCGGGATTAAAAAAAAACCAATCACATTAGAAGTTTTAGGCTAAATGCTGAAATGAGGTTTAGTATTAGCATGTCTGTTTAATATGAGGTCTAACCTTTCAAATTAAGGGTCTAACATCAATTAAAACTAGAAATAGTGATGAAATAAACCAGTATTAAGTTAATTTAATCGACATAAAAAAATTTGAAGTAAAATCAAAGTATGACACTGTAGCTAGTTTCTACCATAATTAGGCCATTCAAAGTTTTTTAGTTCCAGCTTCTGGGTAAGAATAAAAACCCAATGATCTAATTTGTCATCTGTATTTGGTAAGTTATGGTCTGCTCTTTCCAGAGATATTCCTTATCCAAATATCTTTCGAAAAAGCAAACCTCCCCATTTGATTTCACAGACAATGCTGACTGGTTTCTGGTGCCACAGCGCCCCTGCCCAAGACAATCCTCATTTTAGACTAAAGTTTTGGTTGTAATTAAATTAACTTTTTTCTATTTGAGGGAAGAATATGTAAGATTAATTACCAGGGGATGATTGAAATCTACGAATATGGAGCTCATATGGTATTCAGTCTCGGGAGCATCTATGTGTGGAAGCATGCTTGAATCATCATCTTTTGTTGTGTCCATCATTACCTCTGCAACCATCTCTTCAAGGGGAAGTAATTCGTGTTTGCTGTATTTAGCCAACACCTCTTTCAACTTATGATCCAATCGTTGAGCCTGCAAATGGCCAACAGAGAGGCCTTTGAACAAACTAACCAGCAGTACGTAAAATTGATATATCTAACTTATCTGATCAATTCATAGTATATTTGCAAGATCAAGTAAAATGCAGGAAAAAATAGGTTAATTGCTCAAGGCAAAACGTTTCAATTTAGGCTTAATATGGAGTAGAATCCTTTTATTCGGTTGATTGGGGCAAAACGTTTCAAAACCGGTTCAATTCCGGGCCATCCCCCAGAAAAAGACATGACACTTTGCACCTAATCAACCAAATTAAAAGGTTCTACCCCAAATTAAACATAAACTGAAACTTTTTGCCCTAAATTAAAAATTGGCCGGAAAATTAACTAAATTCTTCTTAAAATGAACCTTGTCAGTCAATTGGATACAATAAGCAATGAACTGAAATACATTGGCTCAACATGAGGCCACTTAGCGGACAAGAAAGAATCCGATAATGCATTTTATTAGACTTTAAGCGTATTCACACGTGCAATTACAATCAAGGTATAACATCAACAAAAAATAAGGTATTGGCAGGGGAGAAATATAGACTAAACTATAACGTATACCTACTTACCTTAGGCCAAGGTGAGTCTAGGCTTGCATTAGTTAGCACATGAATCCCTGGCAAAACCTCTTGGATCAAGTTGCCTCTTTCTGTTGGTCTATTTGTTACATAAACCATGGATTTTAAACATATATCAACTAATATCAGGTTGAACCCCTTATATGGATCTGCCTCCTCCACCACTTCCTCGGCAAATTCAATGGGCTTCTTCTTGCTCTGAAATTATGAAAGCCAGGATGAATTGAGGATTTCTTAATAAAATGAATAGGCCCAATTGAAAGATATTCTAAACTAGCATTTGCCACATGCACATGCACATGCACAATTTTATTATATTTTTTAATTTTGAAAATTAATTTGTGTTTTGTTAGATTATTATCCAATTATTATAAAATAAAATATATTTTTTAGGTTAAGATCTCAATTTGGGGTTCGAACTTTCGAAAAATTTACAATTAAGGATCAGACGTTTTAAAAGGACATTTCAAGGTCTCATATTTCCGTTTTGGGTCAATTAAGTTCATTTTACATCAATTAAGGTCCAATTAAGGACCCTTATTTGATCCAAAATAGAAAAAAAAAGTGAGACCCTTAAATGACCTTTTTTAAGGTCAAGCCCTTAATTGGGAATTTCCCAAAACTTCGGGTCTCAAATTTATATTTCAACATATCTTTAAGAATTTAATAATCGTAAATCTCATTTCAATCAAATATTTCCAATATGTCTAAACATTCACAAAGAAACAAAGCTATATATAATTTTCATCCCCTAGCAAATTTACTAAATACTCCCATCAACTTTTCACTAGGATTTTTTTTTTTAAAAAAAAAAACCTTTTTACTAGGATTAAGATAATTACTCTATTTATGTTTTTTTCTCCTATGTGTTTAAAAGTTGTTGCAGGCTCATTATCCAGTCCAAATCCTGAATGCCTCTTTACGTGTAAACGTAGATCCAGATTGAACAAAAGTTGATTGCACTCTTTACTAATAATATATTAATTAACAATGACTCTTAATATTAAAAGAAATGTTTGCAGCGTCAATCAATGTCCGATCCGTTGACCATCCAGATTTCTACCCCTCATTGGACTGGTCTAGCTTTGGAGTGTCGGTTGAACCAATACAGTCGGACTGCCCGATCTTGTGTTTTTTAATTCATCGGTTATTAAATGTATTGGATTTATTGATGATAATATAGATTTTTTATGTACATAAATATATTTTTTTTGTCAATTTTATGTACATAAATATAGATAGTATTTACCAATAAGGGGTTGGATCAAGTGGTAAGCGGTTTGTTCCAACTTAAGCAGGTCTCAGGTTCGAGACCTCAGCTGCTCCTGTTGGTAGACTCACCCACCATAACCAGGTGCGCGACGCGGATCGGATCCGGATTAGTCAAGACAAAGCCCTGAATACCTAATGGGATGCCAAAAAAATATATAGATAGTATTTTATGTACATAAATATTTTATTGATGGTAATCTTAGGGGGTGTTGCGCCAAAACCCTAGTATGACGTTGAATCTCTTTAAGGAGAGAGAAAGGTTCGAGGCGTGTCAAGCTTTTGTAAAACTTGAAAGTAGGAAATCAAACTTGTAAAAACGAGAGAGATAAGATGAATTGCAAGTTCTGGTTTAAGTCACAGAAGACTATTTAAATCATTAAACATATTGGATAATTCTTGAGTAATAAAGTGAGAGATTGATGAATAGAGACAACGAAAAAAAGTAGATTTTTACTAGAATTGCAGAAGCAAGATTACAACTTGTTAAAACAAGGGTGATGAAAAGTAAAAGACAAGGTTGATCAAACAAGAGTTTGCATCTCTACAGGAGAGTAGTGTTTGCGCAGGGCAAAAGGTGTCCGGAAAGATGAGACTTTTACGTTGGAGGAGACTCTGCTTATATAGCCATGGGGTCGTCATCTACTACACCATTCAAGGGATTTTAGCTTTAATAATCCACCAACCATAATTGAATTTGTCAACTACGTCAATTGACCTGGATCAACCTTCACTTTGATGACAATTGATTTGATCACCAATCAAACTCCTTTACTTTAGGAAATTGATCACAATCAAAATTACACAAATTAGTGAATTGATTTAGTCAACTTCTGATTTTATTCAACGTGTGAAAGCTTAATGTATTCTTATGAGTGATGAACAAAATGCCAATTCCTTTCAACCAAGGTACCTAGCTGGGACACCACCCAGCTTCAAAAGTGCCTTCACCGAAGGTGTTGCTCACCCTAACACGGTGCCGTTGCTGCTTGGATCATCCCCTACCCAAAACGCCAAGAAACTTGCAAGGGAGAGCACGATGCCAAGGCATACACTTAGGTATATGGCGCCATGCCCAAAATACCATCACCATGCTTGTGAATTCATTAAACTCAGCAATTGGACTTGATTGAAAGAAGTGCAGAAGTTGGACTATGGGAGAATGGAATGCGCCATCCCTTATTACTTTGGGTGGCAACAACCCACTTATGGGGTTGATTGATCATCTTTTGCTTGTGGCGCCATTCACATTAATTTTTGGCTAAATAATCTATGGCACCATTAATATTAATGATTAATATTAATTCAAAAATTAATAATCATTAAATTACAAGGAGTTTTCCAAGTAATTTCCAGGGTGGTTTGGGTTTTGGGGATATGAGTAAAAGGTTTTGCCAAATACTAATTGGATTAGGGTAGTCTTGATTTAATCAAATTTGGACCACAATTCCTAATTTACCCCAGGTGTAAATTATGGTATAAACAGTGGACGTTTGGTTGGGGGTGATCTTTTGGTGATTTTGGGTGGTAATCTCAAATTCCCCTATTTGGTTTGCAAATCACCCGTGGTGATCTTGGGTGGTGATCTTGGGTGGTAATCTCAGATCACCCGTTTGGTTGCACTTTTTTTTTCGGGTGTGGTAATCTGGATTACCCCTAATCATTCCTCTAGGGGTAATTTGGATTACCACTCCAAACCCAGGTA
>AWWV01006090.1:0-25436 GCA_001974805.1 Corchorus capsularis | reverse complement strand
GGTCCCCAACGACGTATGGGCATTTATGTTGGGTATAACTCACCGTCCATTATTAGGTTATTTGAACCATTGATGGGTGATTTATTTACCGTAAGATTTGCGGATTATCATGAGAATGTGTTCCAATTACTTGGGAAACCAAAGGCTTCCAAAGATGGATAGCTTGAAAACTTAAAGTTTTCTCATAGAAAATGGTTGTCTCATTAAGACCCTGTAACACATGAATGTGAATAAAGTGCAAAATTTGATTCATTTGCAAGTTATTGCAATCAATTTGCCCAATATATTTCATCAGACTTCTAAAGTTACAATTTTTAAGTTGTGAATGTTCAAACTAAGATAGATATTCCTGAAAAATATATGGATCAAAGTGACCATGCGTGGAGCATGGAAGACTGACGAGATCAAACGATATAGTTCCTCGAAAAAGAAGGGGGAGGAATTTAGGAATCAAAATCCTCTGCCCCCATTTTTGGTGCCCTATTGTGCCCCGACCTGTATCCCAAGGGTTCACTTAGAGAACTGTGGTTGATTATGAAGTTGGAAACATGTTATATGAAGATTGTGATGACGTACTTATGGTTCAAAGGATATAATATGCCTGAAGCATACATTCCGATATTTATATTCCCGAGGAATTTAAAATGCTTGAATCATACACTCCCTACAACTTATTCTCAAAAGTTGCAAAAGATCTTATATGGGTTAAAGTAATCCTGTCACATGTGGTACCAACGCTTAAGCGTGTACTTGATTAAGCAAGAGTATAAAGGGATCCCATCGACCTATGTGTGTTTGTTAAGAAATTGGAAACCGGATTTGTTATAGTAGTAGTTTATGTCGACGATATAATTTGGAACTCCTAAAATAGTTGTCCCAAACTAGTAACTATTTGAAAGGGAGTTTAAGGATTTGGGTAAAACCAAATTATGTCTTGGTCTATAGCTTGAGCATAAAGCAAATGATATACTTTGAGCATCCCTTTGGTTATAAAGTCCATTGATCCCCAAATGGACATGTTTCGTCCTAAACAAACTGATGAGGATATGTTTGGTCCTGAAGTACCATAACTTAATGTTATCGAGGGGATTAATGTATTTGGCACAATGCATGAGACCTAAAATCGCATTTGCGATAAATTTGTTGGCATATTTCAATTATTAGCCAACTCGGAGAGATTTTTAAGAATATTTGATGTCATCTCCGTTTTATCATAGTTTTGGGGTTCTTTAAGAAAACTATTAACTTTGGTTTAGTAGGATATGATAATGCGGAGTATCAGTCTGACCCGCATAAAGCTCGCTCTCAAACCGGTTACACGTTTTGTTATAATGATACAATCATTTCTTGACGTTCTACTAAGCAAAAGCTAGTATTTATATCTTCCAACTACTCTGAGATTATCTCCCTCTATGAGGCCGGAAGAGAGTGTGTTTGTTTAAGATTTGTTATAGCAAATGTCTAAAAGACTTGTGGATTGAAACAGGTTATAGATTCTCCCATTATAATTTTTGCTTGTATTGCACAAGTAAGGGGAGAGTATTTTACGGGTGATAAGACCAAGCAATCTCGCCTCATATTTTCTATACTCGTGAACGTCAAGAAAGTCGACAAGTTGATGTTAAATAAATTCGCTCCACTAACAATCTTGCAAATCTATTTACCAAAATTGTTGCTGGCATCAACATTTGAGAAATCATTTTATTGCATTGGTATATGGCGAGCTAGTAAGATGCAAGATTGAATTCCCCAAAAGTGGAAATGTTTAGATACCCGGAAAGTGGTTGTTTGTTTTAATTCAGGGGAGCGATTATAAGTTTAACGTGCATTGCAATCTTTTTCCCTTTTGTTCAGTTTTGTCCCACTGGGTTTTTGGACTTAAGGTTTTTAATGAGACAACAATAGCACATTTAGATGAAATTGTCTTGAAGAGATTTACATGGACTTAATTGCTCTGTACTCTTTTTCCCTTCTGTTCGGTTTTGTACCACTGGATTTTCCGACTTAAGGTTTTTAATGAGACAATAAGAGCGCATGTAATATTTCTCCAGAAGACAAATGGACTTAATATGCTCACTCTTTTTTCCTTATAACTGGTTTTGTCCCATTGGGTTTTCCAGCTTAAGGTTTTTAACGAGGCAGTTACTATATATCCAGTAAGTCCATTTAGAGCGGTGTTCTGTCCAAGGGGACTGTTATAAACGTGATGGATATGATGGACTTCCACACCACCAAGGCTCATTTGGGTTTAAGAGAGAATCAAACATTAATGAGAGAATCAAGGAAGATTATAAGGAGATTACCTGAAAGGTTTCCTAGAGCATCATCCACCGTTGGGTTTTACTTTACTTGCAAGTAAGGCAGATTAACATCGAAGATTTACTCCACTATATAAAAGGAGTCCCCTAAGCTATTTTCCACACACTCCAGATTTCTATATTCTCTCCTCTAGAATAATAGAATTTCTCTCTCTTTTTCTCTATTATTCTTTGTGTTTTTCAGTAGTTTTATAACATAAGCATATTAATCCAAAATACAAATAGTCAAAATAAATTTTTTTTACAAGAAGTATAAAGAAATATAGATAGTTTTTGACCATGCTTAATTTTTTTATATTTGACACCTGAAATTTTGACTCTAATTATGAGGTGCATGTTCCTTGAAACCTAATGTTTTTTTTAGATAAATATGTGAAAGCTAATGGTTTTGACTATATATGGATTTTGTGTTACTTATGCACTGACAGACAGAGAGTCATTTATGAACACAACTAGAAAGCAATTATTATCATAATCATCTTGAAGTAATTATCAGTTATCACAATGCAAAAAGCTTCAAGGGTGTTAAGTGCTTCCAAATTACAATATCTTTCAACAAAAGAAACAGTGCTTCCAAGTTGCTATGAAAACTGTTGGTAATTAATCCTCATAATCCAATACAAGGCCATTAATGCATTACCCTAAAATTCCCTTGAGCAAATAGGAATGTTTTAGTTGCGATTCATAGAAATTTAACCATGGAAACATGAAAAGAAAGGTGCTGAAATTGAATCAAATAAGAAAATATATAGCTTTACCTGCAAGAAACGAACAGGGAGGTAGCCTCTACTCTTAGCTTGAGGAAGAGACTCAACTTCCCTAAAATTGGTGACAAAAGCAAACCTTCCATCCCTGGAAGAAGCCAACCATGTCCCACCAGTCACCCCATCCCTTCCTCCTAGAATCTCCCCACCCTCCCACCATTTCAACGGCTCCGTCGGCCTTTAAACACCCAATATTCCAATAAATTAAACAGAGAAAACCCACCATTTCTATAATTAGGACTCTATGAAATAAAAAAAGGAAACAGGGGAAGCCATTGAATTGAAAGAAGATAATGTTACCTGCTGTGATACTCGTCTCTGTTGAAAAGAAACAACAAAGGGTAGAGCGGGTGAGCTCCCCACATAAACACAGTTATGCACATGGCCTTAATTTCTAAGTTAAAATGAGATAAGTTCGAGAGAAATGGGGAAGGGTAAGGTTCTATTGATCAATCGAATGGATGATTACAATTGTGTTCTTGGTACTATTTATACAGTCAAATCAAATTATAATGTACTTGACAACTCAGCCAACTTGAAACTTTCCCGCCACCAGCCAGCTCATCTCTTCAGCTAATCATCAGGTGCATGCATATATATAGCAAATTACGTGTGTGTCAGGCTACCCTCAAAATTGGTACGGATTAGATTAGATGTGGAGGCACTAGGCGTAAGCCGCCATTCAAATGTTTGACACCAAATTGTGACCTTCTTTTATCTTAAGCTCCCAAAACCCAAACCAAATTTCAAGTTGCAATAAATGGTCAAGAAAAGCAAAAAAGCCAAAACAAATTATGGATGTAAACTGTAGATATGGATAAATTGCATGATATATGATCAGCCATTTGTTGTTTCTGCAGCCAAAAGACCAAAAGCAAGTTGGGCACGGACAAGTCCTGAACTAGTTCCAATCAATAATTCCAATTAGTTTCCACGGATCTCAGTCTCTGTCTCCAATGGCTGCAACTTCTCAACCAAAGCTAAGAAGTATCAAAGCAGTGGCTGCTGAATTGCCTGCTCTTACTTCCATCCCTTCCGTCTACAACTTCCAAACAATCCCCAATAATATTATCAATGATATTGAAACATTTTCAGAAGCAGACGAATCTATGATCCCCACCATTGATTTCTCTCTTCTCACTTCTAGTAACCCTGAAGAACGCTCTAAAGTCATCCAAGACCTTGCAAAGGCCTGTCAGGACTGGGGCTTCTTCATGGTATATATATAAACATTAGCTAGCAACTATGTCTTCAACCCTTTTTAGCTTTCCTAATTCTAATTCATGTATGAAATATGGATTTGATTTCTTCTGATTGATTCAGGTGACCAACCATGGGGTGCCAGAGAGTATGCTGAAGGCAATGATTGAGGCGTGTAGAGCATTTTTTGAGCTACCGGAGGAAGAGAAGCAAGAATTTGAAGGAAAGCATGTGTTAGATCCCATAAGGTGTGGTACCAGTTTCAATGTTTCAATCGATAAAGTTCTTTTCTGGAGGGATTTTCTTAAGCTTTTCATTCACCCCAACTTTCATTCACCCACCAAGCCATCTTGCTTTAGGTACGTAATTTCTTTCTAATCCTAATTAGCTTCTTAACTAATTACACTTAGAAATGGAGTTCGTCCTGAATTTTAGGATTAATTACAAGGATAATCTCTCCTTAATAGGGTTTGGGATTTTTTTTTCCCTGAACTTCAAATCAGGACATTTTGCCCCTTGAACTTGCAAATTTAGGACATTTTACCTTTAAACGGAGGGGCAAATTGTCTTGAATTTACAAAGTTCAAGGACAAATTGTCTCGATTTTAATTTAAAAAGTTAATTTGTCCTTATATCCATAATTCAGAGGCAAAAAGACTAATAAGCCTTTAGGGATTTTTTTTGTTCAATGAGAATATATACAACTAATTGGGGAGGGGGAGAGGGAGGGCAAGGGTTCAAATCCCTACCTCCTAGGTGAATTTTTTAAGGTTTGACCATTAGGGATTTGATATATCCGTAAATTGGCTAACACAAGTTTTGGTCTGATTAATGATTATGGGGATGTAGCGAAATTGCTTTAGAATTCAGCAAAAGAGTCCGACAAGTAGCAAGGGAAATAACAAGAGGAATATCTGAGAGCTTGGGGTTGGAATTGGATTACATTGACAAGGCCTTGGATTTGGAAAATGGGCTCCAACTTCTGATAGCCAACTTGTATCCACCATGTCCGCAGCCAGAGTTGGCAATGGGGCTGCCCCCTCATTCGGACCATGGTCTTGTCACTCTCCTCATACAAAACGAAATTGGGGGACTTCAAGTCAAGCCCCAAGGCAAATGGATCAATGTCAATCCCATTCCCAACTCATTTCTAGCCAACATTGGAGATCATATCGAGGTGTGTTCACTTTCTAAGTCCTTTTTTCACTTTATATATATATTTTTTTTTCCTTTGTCACTTATGCATATATATATATGATGTTAATCTTGCGATGTTAATTTTGCGCAAGATTTTGAGTAATGGGAAGTACAAAAGTGTTCTGCATCGAGCCGTGGTGAACAATAAAGATACAAGGATATCCATAGCCATCCCACATGGACCGGCACCGGATGCAGTTGTTACCCCAGCTTCAGAGTTGGTGGACAGTGTGAGCAATGCACCGGCATACAAGGGTATCAAGTACAAGGAATACATAGAGCTTCAACAGAGCCACAATCTTGATTGGAAATCTGCCTTGGAACGTATACGACTTTACGACATAGAATAGAACAATTGAGTACTAAGTTACTCTATAAGGAATTCATTAGCTATGGCCTAATTAAGGCAGGACAAGAATGAGAACTAAACTACTAGTTTGTCAAAATGTTAAACTTCTTTTGTTTGTAATTTATATGACGACTTTGTGTATGAAATATTAATGAACTTGATAGTGCCCAATGCTACCCCTTAAGCATTCCTCTTATTTGGGTCTAATGCAGTTCGACTCTAAACTAACCAGGTCTAGTGTTGCAATACCCTTAAAGCATTCCTCCTATTTTGGACCTGACATGGTTTGACTTCGAATTAATATAGGCCAATGTTAATTATTTCTAGATACCGGAGTTTGAAAAAATAAGAACACAATTTGAAAGTAATTTATATACTCAAATTCAGGAGCATAGTAGGTAATCTCATCTTCAAGGACAAAATAAGGCACCAACCCTTATGAGGATTTACGAATTTTTCGAATCTACAAATCACCTCAAACTTGTATAGCTTAATTAAAAAAATAAAACAGAGTTCGGACTTGTGGATACCTGACCCAAGGTAATTAGTAGCTATGTTATAGTAGTTTATATTCTCTATTTCTTGCCTGCCTATCCCTGACTTTTTGTTGATGTTTCCAATTGCACATGTGGATATGCTTGAAGTCTGATAAAATGCATTATTCCATTTGTTAATGTCTTGTCTGCAAAGTCACCACATGTACTTAGCTTAAGTTCATTGTTTACTGTATGTCTGTATCCAAGTGACTAACATATTCATAGATTTCAATCGTCCACTGGTAATCTTACATATTCCTCCGCTCAAATAGAAAAGCTTACAACAAAAAATGAAGTCTCAATAGTATTTTGTCTTGTGCAGGGGCGGTATGGCACCAGAAACCAGTCAGCATTGTCTGTGAGATCAAATGGGGAGGTTTGCTTTTTGGAAAGATTTTTTGATAAGGATCTATGGAAAGAGCAGACCATAACTTACCAAATAGAGATATCAGATATGATAATATAGATCATTGGGTCCTTTTCTTACCCAGAGATACACGTGAGGAAGGTTCTTGAACTAAAAAACTGTAAGAATGTTCTTATGGTAGAAACTACAGTGTCATGCTTTGATTTTGCTTCAAATTTTTTTATGTCGACCAAATGGTTTCTTTATTTAAACTGACACAAGGGTTAAAAAAACACAGGCATTTATTTTTATACAAATTCAATTTTAATTCTTAACTTATCTAATACAGATGGCTTGTATCGGATATAAAATGCTTGTTGGGATCATATGTTCCTTTTTTTTTCCTTGGTAGAAAGTAGAAACCTTATTTTTCTTCTTTGATTCATAGAAATTAAATAGCAACAATTTTAAACGTCTCATAAGCTGAGTTTCATTTATTTACAGAGAAATTAAACATTCTCTCTAATATACATAAAGTCCCTGCATACACATTACAAAACTAAACAGTCGTTATTTTGAAGCTTTAAAAGCAGGGATTTTGGCAGGGAAATCACACACACAGATGATCAGCAAGGTCAAGTTAAGAGGAACAAGTGACGCAGGTGCAACCCGAACCACACTTGCAAAAGAGCTTTCCGGTCCCAGCCGCTGGATCCTTGGTGCATGTGCATGGGTTGCACCCACAATGCTCCCCGCACGAGCACCGCTTGTGCTCTACCTCTGCCCCACTCGTCTCGCTGCCTCTGCATCTGTTTTGCATTTTCCAAAATTTTTACAGTATCAAATATCAATATATATATATATAGTAATTAACAGAATGAAAAATGAAAATCAAGAAGAATGTTGGTGTGGGGTAAAGATCATAATTAAAAAGCCCATATATATATATCGATTTAAATCCTAACAGATTTGCCAATGTAGGCCATAGTTCGTACAAAACATAACATGGAAAGACAGTTGGGTTGGGCAACACTATTATATGACTCACAAACAACTGTCTATGTACGGTTATGCCAGAGAGCCAAAAAAAATACTATCTACCAAAGATACTTCAAACTTCGCAAATGGCATGTAATTAAGAAATTATTGAGAAAATGTAATTTAAGGGACTAATTACCTGCAAGCCACGCCGCCGGGGCATGGAGAAGGGCAACCGCACCTGTCGTTACACCCGGCTCCGCCAACTTCAGCTCTTATATCCGCCATTTATTTTTTCCTTCTTAAGAATTTGATTATGTGTGTGTATGAAGCTGAGAAAGCAGCTTGGTTGTTAGCTGTTGCCTTTATAATGGTTTTATAAAAATGTTGCATGTAAACCAAGTGGCGCTAACAAGTTCTGTTCTGGAAACTCTAACACATGTCTATTACGTGTCAATCAAGATTCATGAAGATTGAAGAGAGTTCATGAATTGTCTTGCTTCTGTGAACACGTTGCACATAATTAATTTGAAACCTCATTGCTAATCCAATAGAGAAGTTTTTGTTTGAATTTGGTTTGTCAAATTCTAGGCTTTGGGCTTGGAATTTACTGTTTGGGGATGTGCGCAATTCGAATGGGGTAATTTTCAACTTTAACCGAATTTAGTATAGTAATTATCATATGACATAGCATGAATTGCATTGATCAATTTTATAAGTCTCTTTGAAAAAAATTACAGTTTTAGTAGTAACTCATATTTTGGTCAATTAAACTAAAATTAGATCATAAATAAATAAAAATGTGTTAAAAGTTTCACAAAAACTTGGGCTCAAGCTTACAAATCCAACCTAGATAAGCCCGACCCAATTGCATGCGTGGGGGACAAATTATTTTGATTTCAATTCAGGCCATATTGAGGAGCCTATTTAGATTTTAGACTCATAATAATCAAAATAAAATCACTTAATATAATAATGGAATTATTTGAAATAATTATTTTCGTTTAATTAAGCCAAATATAAACCGAAATATTTGACTAAAATTCGCTCGTTTATCAAACTTTTAACCCTTTTTAATAGTTTTTAAAGGTTGACACTTTTATCCAGTTCTGTTACATCGATCATGTGGCCATGGCCAAAAGTAAGTAACATAAGAAACACCATAACTAAAAACAAAATTGACAGACAAATTCATCAAGTTGCTGAACAAAGAGTGCAAGTACAACCATCCCCACACTTGCAAAACGCCTTGCCAACGCCAGTAGTTGTCCCTGCAGCAGCAGCTTCATGGGCCTCGCCGCATGAACATGGGTTGCAACTGCAGTGGTCGCCGCACGAGCACCGCCGGTGGCCGTCGGCGTCCGACGTGTCCCCAGAAGCACACCTGCAACGACCCCCAATATGTACATGAGAATTAGTTACAATTTAGTAGTAAAATTCACAAGGGCTATTTGTTTAATAACCCCAGATAAGGATAAGGATTTAGGAACAAAAAACATAGGAAAAATCAA
This sequence comes from Corchorus capsularis, assembly GCA_001974805.1. Taxonomy (NCBI): domain Eukaryota; kingdom Viridiplantae; phylum Streptophyta; class Magnoliopsida; order Malvales; family Malvaceae; genus Corchorus; species Corchorus capsularis. Next base: position 16,237 of record AWWV01006090.1, on the reverse strand, counting down.
GTCTCATGTCAATCAAATCAAAAAATCTTGGACAGACTACTCCACTATGATCTATTTAGTACGAGTACTTTTTTCACTTAAAGGTAAGGTGTTTTTTCCTGGTGAAAGTTTAAAAATGAGAAATATCATATCAAAGGCAAAGCATATTGGTGTAATGGTGTACTTAACTAGACGTGCTATGGACTTTAGTGATGATATTGCATTTAAATTCTTCCTTTCTTTCTTTGGCAGAGACATGAAAGAGTACGGCTTGATATTTATTTGGGTCCTTACTCCTTAGGATATGAATAAAATTCCCAATACCCACAAAGTATTTTACTCGTAGGCCCTGAAATTATGGTACCACATAACCAAAAAGTATGGACCAAACCAAATTAACTAACAATAATTTATATGTGTCCCCAAAGCCAAAATATCTGTCGCCAAGCCCCCTCTTGGCTTTGACGACCTCTCTCTATTTATCTACTACTTTCTAGTCCTTACTTTCTAGTCCTTTAATTAGGCCTTTTCTAAAAGATAATTATCAATTTAATGGAAAGATTCCTTTGGTAATTAAGTGATTATATATAAAATTAGTAACAATAAATAAAAATAGCTTCAGCTGGACTCACAATGCCTTCAACTCTCACTAACTATCGAAAAAAAGATCTTTTTAACTTGTCACGTAAAACAAATCGTAAGACTTCAATGTATTTACAACCAAAATAATTTTAAACACTGCATCACATTAACAAATTAAGGGACCAAAAACAGAGAAATTGATCACAAGAGAAGGGATTGACCTGCAAGATATACCACCGGGGCATGGAGAGGGGCAGCCGCATCTCTCATCACAAGCAACACCAGTTCCCTTAGCCTTCACATTCAGTTTTTTCTTCAAATCCATATTCATTTTTCTGATTTTGTATGATCAACTACTAAAAAATTCTTCCTTAATTTTATGTTAATTTGGAAAATGAACTGAATATCAAAATTGGAAAGCTTGTTGGGAAGTAAAAATTACTACTATATAATACAACATATATATATATAAATGCAACCATAATTAATTCAATAAATGCTCTATTTGCATGGAAAAACAGGTGGCGCCAGCTTTGGCAAAGGGACTAACACATGGCCATGTACGTGGCAAAAGGCATGCACTATTCATACCCTAATTTTGCCTCTTGGCAAATTTTCCAAATTCGGTTATAATTAACACATGGCTATATATATCTATTGACCCCAATTATGCATCCATTAAAATAGAAGATCCAGAAAGAAAAAGAACAAAAACCCTAATTCCAATATAGAAACTTTGTTAGAGCTCTAGCAATAGCATGAAGCACATAATGAAAATTGAAATTGAACCAATTATAACATGCATCCCGCTAATGCTTGACATCTGTAAGGCGAAAACTCTCCGATATTCTTTGACCTCTCCAGTCATAATCACAAAGGTGTGGAAGATTGAAGGCAAATAAAAAGGTTTGAAAACAAGTATATAATCAAATTGAAAGAAACAATCTTGGAAGTATTATATCTAGCACTAGCACTACACAAATATTTATATTCATGAATGATATTTTATTTTATACACACATATAAAATCATCCAAAGTCTTGGCTATTTTTCGTTGACAAATCACTATTATTATAAGATCATTATTATTATATAATAATAATATATTAGCTAGCTAATAAACAGTTGTGCCCTGTTAAAAAGGTAGCCCCAGGAACTGAAAGGGAGAGATTGCGATGGGAGACCTGAAAATTTGAGTTGAACTTTCATCAGTTACATATGTGCCAAAGGTTTTTTGTGTCTCATTTCGGAAAATTGCAGATTGTTTGTTGATTATCATTTTCATTTTGCTTTTGGGTGTTTTCGAATTATGAGTATTATTAATAATCATGCTTCTTTTTTTTTTGTTGCTGTGACTGTGATTTATTATTTCGTGATGCTCGTTTGAGTGCATGTCAACCTCATCTTAATTTCACTAGTCTCTCTACTCATCTCTTAATAGCTATAGGGTCCTTTCATTATTGCCTTCCCATGTAAAATTAAACTAATTTGAGAAATGAACTTTATAGCTAATTACAAAATATCATAGACTTCTCTTTCTTAATTGGGTGGTTGAAAGGTTTGGAGAAGTCATATATAGGGAAGGTGTAGATTCAAATTCCACCTTAAGTTCCCCTTATTAGTTATTAATAATATCCTAATGAACATATGGATTTAGAACATACTAAAAAGTAAAATCAATGATATACATGGAATCATCTAAAATCTTGATTAATCTTTACTCAAAAGTCAAATCATGCTGAACCCTAAAGTATTTATCTTTTAATTAACATTCAAATACAAAGTATTTAGGAATATTGAAATTATCTTTTCACTGAATCCAACATGTAATGTAATGTAATTGGAATAAATTATGGTTAAAAAAAGTTTTTCAAAATACAAAATGAAAATGATGAAACATTGAAAGAAGAAAAAGAAGTGGAACAAGCAATTACTCCTTAAATTAACCAGCTTGTTCAAGGGAGGTAAGGTAACTGAGTGCCAAAATATTCTCACTGGCAATTGTCATTTTGTTTGGGAAAAATTTTCCTCTTCATTATACAGCGCATGTGGCTCCCCAACTCAAGGATTGGGACACTGTGACTTGGGTGGAGTCCCATGGCGCTGTGGGCCATTTTGAGATAAGATTAGATAACAACATGAGGCCTCCCCTCATATATATTATGGATATTTTATTTTCCTTCTTTTTCCTTTTCACTCTTCATTTTTATACCTCTTTTTGTAACAGAAAAAAGTAGCTTTTGATTAATTTTGAAGCATGATGATAATTCATGAGGGCATGGGCACTTTGGTTGAAAGAATTCACTTGCAATGCCAGATCGATCGATGAACATTTTTCATGGGTTTTTAGAACATTTTTTACGTTGTCCTATATTGAAATTACAATTAATCCAAACAATGGTATGAATCTTGTTCGTTCAAATCATGAAAAGATCATCGTACTATAAGTATAACTATTGAGCTATCAACAACATTTGACTTTGAGCAATTCAAGCTAAATACAAACTAATTTAATGCGTACGTGAACTTATATTTTTCATTTGAGTCAACCTCTTTTTCGGTTAAACCGAATCTTAATATATGGAGCACCTAAACTAAGAAGATTTTTTTCTCTCTCTTTTGAATTTAACAATGGCTCGGACTAATGGGTGTGGCCTTGTTTCCTCTAACAGCTCTAATGGATAATTTAACTGAAACCTTCTTAGATATAGTTTTTTTTTTTTGGCCAAAATTTCTTAGATATAGTTCATGTGAGTAATTTGTAACACTTTGACGTTCAATTTTTTTTTTTTTTTCAGTTTCCCATCTGATATCTAGACTTTAATTTTGACTAATCTGGATTCGACCCGAATCGTGTACTTGATTTTGAAGGCAATGTGCGTTCAAATTTTGAATAAACACATTCGACAAATTACAAGAATAAAAAAGTACTAGCAATTTGTTGATTTAAATTTTAAATATGTCAGAAAAATTAGAGACTAACTCATAATAAGATTAAATTGCATATGTCAGAAATTTAAATTTTAATATTTAAATTTTAAATATGTCAGAAAAATTAGAGACTAACTCATAATAAGATTAAATAAGAGATTAACTTAAACCCTTAAAAATTATTACTATATATATCTTCTAGGTAAACTTCAAAGGATTAAATTGCATGAATTTGTTTGTTTCCCCTCCCTTTCACCAAACCCCAAAAAATCATTTCACTAAACGTTAAAATTTGCTCCCCTTAAAATTTGAAATGGATTTGTTTAATTAATTTACAGTAACCATATTGTTGTTCTTACAAAAAGAGTAAAAAGCCAAAGTTATTATATACTCCTAGTACTTATTAAAAGCATTCCTCTGCCAAACTTGAAGAGATCAAGAGAATTAAGAGAATCATTCGCCTGTAATCAAGCAACATTCACCAATAGAAAAAACACGAGAGGTTTGAGTAAATCACCGGCCAAAGGCAGAAAGAGCAGCAGATCTTGCAGAGTTTTTGGCATTGGAGCTTGGACCCATTTTTGCTCAATGTGTTATGATTATTGTTTATATCAGCTTTGCCAAAACCAAGCAGCTCTTAGATATTGCACTGTAACCGAAGCAACTACCCTTTTCAACCGTCCATTGCAATTTGGCCACAGGCACTCTGGGGCAGTCCACAGGCAAGCAATGGCATCAACATATGAAACATGATGGCAATTGACAAAAGCAATATGGATTGTTAATGTGGTCAAAGTGGTAAACACTCATATTTGTGGTGAAGGTATTCGGATTCGAGTGTTTACGTATTCCTGTTGTTAAGGATTTGTAAGTCTGAAAACTTCATAAATAAAAATTCAACAAATTCCTAAACTTTTATTCTAAAAAAAATCTACGATTTGTCCTGATTTTGAAAATGAAATGTTTAGTTCTATTTAGTGCAACAGTTCATCACCGTTTGACTTCAAAATGTTGATGAATCGGTCAAATGGAATCTTACTTGTAATTTTCGTTTTTATCGTTATTTTAATAATCTCATTCATACATAATTTGATCTATACAATGTAATCTCACCTGTATAATATTTAAATGTAACCAATCACACCGTTCTATTAAACTAAACACAAGTGGTAAATCCATAAAATAAATTAAAAAAAAATTAATCCTATATGTACTTTTTTGGGTCCCAATATTAGCTGTGGATCACAAATGTTTCAATTAAAGTTTGGGGGGTCTCTACCACCCACTAGCCTCAAAGGACAAGAATTTGTTTTTGGCCCTTTCTTTTTCCCTTACCATCATTTGAAATTTCATATGGCCCTCTCCAGTCTCCTCCTTCAAACATGAAAAAAAAAAAAGTTTTGAAATGATAAAAAGAAATAAGTAGTAATAAAGCCAAAACCTCTTATCATCTAAAGCAAAAAAAGGGGAAAAGGTGATATTGTAAACAAGAAAAGCAAAAAACAAACATCATTAGTAGCATGATTATCATGTGTAGGAGCCAGAACAAGAAGCTTGCTACTATTTTTAGGAACCTTTCTTGCTTTATTTGATTCTCACTTTAATTATTTGTTTTCCTCTTAATTTATTTCTATTACTTGTAAGTTATAACCGACCAACATAATAATACGAGATTGCATCTCAAATCAAAGTATCTTAAACATTAATACTAGTATCTAACAACAACATGATCAAGAACTCGATGCATCACTTTTGTCCTTTTGTGGACAAACTATATCTAATTATAATATTAGGTTCTTTTTCCACTCTTTTACTTTGAAATAGACATGGGGTGCCATTTGCAGGGACACCATGACCCATCTTGGGGTCACTCCCAACCCCCAAAATGAAAATGCCTTTGACAACAGGATGATAACTATGAATTTGCATCAAATTGTTGAAAACTTGAATCAACAATTCACACTTTTTGTTTTGACAGCATAAAGCATATGATGAACACTGTAAAGCTCAAACTATGCACTGTTTTGCATTATTTCACCTGCCAAAGCCAAAGAATCATTCAATAACTCTTATTGAAAGTTATAGAACACAGCTTGAATCAACTAGTAAGAAGTTAAGTGGGCAATTTGCAGAACTTTTGTTGCAGCAATGGGAAATTGCTAATTTGCCAATTCCCATAGCCTGCAAGCGAGAGCATATGATGTGAACCATTTTCTAGTTTTACAATTTAATGCTAAGTTGCTAACCGTTACCTACAGTTCAAAATTCAAAAATACTCAGTAAGGAGTGAAGAAGTTACTTTGCTATTCAAAAAATCTGGACAATTTGCAGAAGCACTTTTGTTGCAGCAATGGGATATTGCCAATTTGCCAATTACCATAGCTTGTGCAAGAGCAAGATTGAAGAATCTTTTTCTATTCAGAATTCAAAATACTAACAAAGTTTTGAAGCTAAAGCTGCTGCAGAAATGAGATGAGAAATCAGAGAGGAAAATAACTCAAAGAGCATAACTTTTGTACATGAAAATGAAAATTTCCTATTATTATTATTATTATAGTTATAGTAAAGTAATAATAATTTAAGCTATAAAAAATATGCAAAAAAAAAAAAATCAATCTAAAGCACCACCTTCACTCTTCACCCTCCACCATCAACCTCTTTTATACATTTCTAAACTAATTCATAATCTCCACTCAGTGTAACTCAGTATACATAAACTATTTCTTCCCCTTAACCCATAAAAATTAAAAATTGAAGAAAAAAAAATCAAGATTCCGAAGGAAAGAATCTGATTTTCAAAAAGAAATAAAATTTAGTCCAAAGCATTCGGACCAGCACAAGCTTTCAACAGAGGGCTCCAAACCCATTGCACCATAAATTTCCTTCCATTATTGCCATTCACGTTATAAGTCCTCCCTTTTCTGTCCCTCATAACTTGACCGATATACCCTCCTCCGCCGCCGGTTCCGTACAATCCTTCGCATAGATCCCCAATCTCTGTCGGAGCCGTTGGATCCTCTCCGGCGTACCACGCATTCACCAGTGGGTTCGTCGACAGCTCAGCTAGCTCGTGAGCAATCACACTAATCATCCCGTCCAACCCGACGTCTCCGTTCGGCGGGGACAAAGCTCCAGGACCGCCACCGCCCATGTATCCCGGAACGGCGAAGGGGTAAGCGCAGACCTCCGGGCATTGCTTGCCGGAGTTCCCGATCCAAGCGTACGGCAAAGTGTAACCCACCATGGATGGGAATGTGAAGTAATGGAAGCCGCAAACGGCGCGGCAAAAGTCCTGAACGGTGACCTCATGGGAAGTGAGAATCAAGTAGATTCCATTGCGGTGGTCGACGGGGAAAGGAGCTGATTTAACAGCGGTGGCAATGACTTCTTGGATAGAGAGGCGCGTGAGGTGGGTACCGTGGGAGTAGCGCGTGTCAGTGTGTTCTTTGGCTATGACAAGGCTGCGGGAAACATTGGCGCCGGTCTGATCGGTGTATAAAGAAACGGTTTTCCACCATTCGGAAACGGAAGGGGACGGCGCAGCAGAAGGGGAAATGGAAGTTATGAAGTCTTTGATGAGTTGTTTTTGGGGAGCCGACCAACGGCCGTACCAGATGAGGTAAATGTTAATGGGTGCGGAGGAAAGCACCGGACCCATATGGTAACGGAGGTCGACGAGGTTCGAAGAGCCTTCGAACTTCTTGGAAGTGGAAAGAACTCTGGGTGGAAGCTTGGGGTTGAAATATTGAGCATCTTGGGTGTTCAAAGTCTGCTCTTTTGGAGAAGAAACTGTTGTTTTTGTTGCTACGGAAGAAGAAGTAGCAGAAAATGTGAGCAGTAGAAAGGAGAATAAGAAATGGTGAAGAGACATTTTTTTTTTTTTTTGCTGTTGGGTTGTGAGGTGGAGGAGACGGTGGAGGAAAAGGAGGAAGCGGTGGTGGTAGGGAGAGGTGGAAGATTTTAGAGGGTTTATAAAGAGAGGGGAATGGAGGAGGAGGGAAATGGGCTGGTGACAGCTGCCAATGTGTGGGGGCACACACTTTCACTTTCTTTCGTGTTTTTTTCTGGAAAATCGGGGAATCGGCTTTAACTGAAGGGCGTTTTTAAGTTTAAGTTTTTCTAACTTTCAATTTTGACCCTCGCTTTTTTCCTTTTGCCATAAAAACCTGGCCCTCTTGGCCCATCTTCTTCACCTATATTATCTCAACTTCTACTAGTAGTTAAAATTACTTAACAACTTCCCTAATCATTTCATTAGCCTTTCTAACTCTGTTTTCTTTCTTCTTGACCCCATTTATTGCAACTTGCAAGTTGCAATTAGCTTTGGGTTTTGGGAGTTTAAGATAAAGAGGGTCACTTTGGTGTCAAAACTCAAATATCTTTTCAAAAGTGACTTCACTTGATTTTTTTTTTTCTAAATCTCAACTATACAATACCCATTCTACATTGTAAATTAATTTACTTTTTGGGGGTTCAAGACCATACATAATTCTAGTGATATATTTTACATAAGTACTGTATTATCAATAAATATTTATCGTGCTATCATTATAGTAGTAGCACTTTTTTTTTGGCATCAATTATAGTAGTAGTTACTTAATCAAAGTAACTTTTGGCATTAATGGCACAGTAGTTCATCTACTTGGCGCATTGAACAATCACATTAGAAGTTTCAGGCTAAATGCTCAATTGAGGTTTAGTATTAGTATGCCTGTTTAATATGAGGTCTAACCTCTCAAATTAAGGGTCTAACATCAATTAAAACTAGAAATAGTGATGAAATTCCTTGTGGAGACTTATTGAATATGTGAGTCCTAGATTCAAATCGTCAAAGTGAGTTGTCATATAATCAACATATATAGATGTTAGCTATTCTACTTATTGAAACAATATTGTAGCCACTTGATATATGTTTTTTTTTGACGAGAGCCATTTGATATATGTTTATATGTAATTTTTTTCATGGAGAGGGTTTATATAATTAATAAGATGCATATATTCAAATGTATTCAATATGATATGATCAATGGTGATGGGTAGGAAAGCATTACAACATTTTGCATCACAAAGGAAAATTTATAGATTCACTTAGAAAACTTGAAAACCATGATCAACAACAGCAATAATACAAAAGATGTATATATACCTAATAAATGCAAAGAATTACTACTATATAACGCGTGAAGGAAATAAAAAGCTATGAATGAAATAAGCCACCCCATTTTCGTTATAAATTACAAGAGTAAAACAACTAGAAATTGGAGAAGAAATTCATATCTACACTTGGATTCCAAGCTGGAATTTCGAACTATTCCTTATATTAGCTTAAACTTTAGGCAATGTTTCCCATTTCACTTTTTTCCCTCTCTTCTGGGTGGTTCTTAATGTTTCTTTCTTTTTGTTTTTTAATATTCAGGCTGTGAATAATTCAATATATATAACATATTATATATCTAAACAGTTATAATTTGTAAACACCAAAATTCAAACTTGCCCTCTTCCTTTCCTCTTTTCCTGAATTCTTAGGGTTTTTGAATTTTTTTAATGAAGGCTGAATTTGGTAATCAGGGGTATCTCAGTGGGTAATTTAGAATTTGTGTTTGGGTTAATTTGGAAATCCTCAGTACCGCTTCCCTCAGTCCCTTATTTAAGTCTGTTTTGTCGGTGGTTTTCATTCAAAAATCCACCACTTCAATCTTTGCCATTCTTCATTTTTAATCCCTCATCTCCTCTTTCCTGATTTTATATTTCGAGATTCCTTAATATTTCTTCTTCCTGTCTTATTTTGTTGGAAGCCTCTGAAGAATTGGGTGAAGAGAGAGCAACAGAGAGTTCGATCGAAGATGGGTACGTCTTGTTTTATTGTTGCCTATGTTTATCTTGATCGGTTTGTTACGCAGCTAACCAATACCAGGCCCAATACCTTGGCAGTGCACCATTTTATCAATCCATTTATATTAGCCCATTAGTATATTAGTTGTTTTAGTCCATTACGTAATTTGTATAAATACTGTTTTAGAATTGAGAAATGTAACCAGAAAATTATCAATAGAAATTATTTTATTTCTCTCCTAAATCTACTTTCTCTCTCTCTGGTTCATGATATCGTCTTTGACGGTACCAATTGGTATCAGAGCTATTCTGATTCCGGCCATGCGGTTTCGCCGCTCAGGTGCAATATGAGCTCGCAGCGATGCACCAGAAATAGAACAGCTGGAATATAAGTCTGAACCCAAGTATCAGCAGAAGATCGATTCTTTAGTTGATCATCTTTATTCTTCCATCGCTCGTCTTCAAACTTCCATCGATCAACTCGTCTTAGAAGTGCGTCGCCTAATTGAGATCCATCTCACACAATCCGATAATGGATCTGGATCTACCGTAGACATCAACTCTGACGATTGAGCCAAATCAGGATCTCAATCAGAGACGGTATCTCTCTTGGGAACCAAATCAGGATCTCAATCAAAGACGATATCTCGGGAGCCAAAGTCGATTTTGATGAGCAAGCACTCCAAGTGCAGTAACAATACAACACACCTCAAGTCAAATTTGCAGTTTCAATAATGGCTTGTGACCTTCCAGAGTGGAAAAGTGATTTTTCATCCAAAGGATGTAAGGATTTGATGGCAAGTTCGATTGAGTCCAACAACGTAATTACAGTGGAACCTAATACCAGCTTGGTTGTGGAATCATATTCTCTACTTCAAGTCATCTCCAAAAGTTTCAAGGATTCGCTAGCATCCACAAGGAGCGTGAACCGGATGGAAAGTTTTCAAGAGCTGCGGCAATTAACGACGGAACTTCCTCTTGATGTCTTCATTGGATTCCGTCCTGGGGGACCTTATTCCCATGATCTTGCAACTGGCACCACTAAATTACCACAATTCCTCTACAACTTCAGTCTGTTTGACAAAATTCCTACAACAAATGGAGTCTCCATAATGTTTTTGGTATTAACTTATTCTTCCTCGAAATGCATTCTAGGGGCAACAGTCATCCTTGATGATGAAAGTCTTTTAAGTAATAAGGATACTGTTCTTTTCACCACAGCTATATCAAGGTTTGTGGCCTTAGCTTTCTCTGGAATTGTTATTTTGTGTGGATGTTTACTGCTATTTGAAGCTAGAAAAGTGCATTCTGGGATGCCTGAACAGTTCAAAATTGCTTGGAATGAAGTGATTAAATAATATGTATATTGCACATTGTATTTGTTTCAAACTTTTGCAAGGATTCAACTAGATGACTTCAGGTGCACTAGTATTCATTATGGTTATGCTATTGTTGGATTACTTCAAATTAGGAAGTTGGTATATGGGAATATTTTGAGAACATGGGGCTATATTAGAAGGGGTTCCATTATAGATGGGCAAGTCAGTCGACAGTGGCCACAATTAGATGAAATGCTAGCACTTAATAAACTTTATAAAAGCATGTTTCATTTAGGCCTTGAACTTCGAAATCTTTGTGGCGTTAGATGGGTAGAGATTGGACACAAAATACATGTGTTTTTCACTAATGCAAAACCGCTAATACATGTGTTTTTTGGTAAGAAATATGGCAATAGATGGGTGATGATTGAAAGCAAAATACATGTATCCTTGGGGGATGAACAAATTGCAATATGGTGTTTGGCAATAGCTACAGAACTAAGGCTCAATTCTTTGAGCGAGTCATCTAGAGTTGAAAGAATACATGCTATTCAAAAGGCTGCAACACAATATTCTTTTACTACTCCACTACATATGATTAGTTTGTTAGATTGGATTTCCTTGTTAGTGCAATTATTGCAACTGACTGCATACTTTCATTGGCTTTTATGTTTGTACCAACTACTCAAGTTTCACTTGCATAGAGCTCATCATCGCATGAAACGATTGGCTGACAAGCATAGAATCGATCGCAACCTTGCAGTAGATGATTCGGTTTATTTCAAACTTCAAACTTCAACCTTCCAAGCAGGTTTTTGTTCTTCATCGACCAAATTTGAAGTTGGCTGCTCGGTTCTATGACTCTTACCCAATTGTCAAGGAGCTAGGAGTTGTTGCATATGAGTTAGCCTTATTTGCTGGATCTACGGTGTACCTTGTTTTTCATGTAAGCCAACTCAAGAAACACATTGACTCTGCTCCTTCACAAGCCACTTGCCTGTTATGGACTCTCATGGCACTATTGCTAGCTAACTCACTAATGTATTGGAGATGCGCATGGTTAAGTTCATTCAATCCTTGTGGACAAGGATCTTTTGAAGAGGGGGCAATTGTTACACGGCTAACCAATACCAGGCTCAATACCCTTGGCAGTGCACCATTTTATCAATCCATTTATATTAGCCCATTAGTATATTAGTTGTTTTAGCCCATTACATAATTTGTATAAGTTCTGTTTTAGAATTGAGAAATGTAACCAGAAAATTATCAATAGAAATTATTCTATTTCTCTCCTCAATCTACTTTTTCTCTCTCTCTGGTTCATGATATCGTCTTTGACGATACCACGGTTTTCTCAGAGGCAACCCTCCTTGCCCATCAATTCTTTCAACATTCATCGCATGCTTATTACCAGTGTTATGGTTGCTACAAAGTTCATGGATGATATGTAACTTCTTAATTTCCATGAACAAACCATACAGAATTCTTGAATTCTAGATATGGGGTTTGGATTTTCCTTTAGATTTGCTTTAATGAAGCTTATATACTTTTAAGTTTTAAGTAAAGCTTAACTTTACTTGGGTTTTCACTTTTCTAAGCAAAATCTCAGATTTTTCCTTTTTCCCCAACAATTATACCAACAAAAGTCAAAGGCTTTATTAAATAGCTTGATTGCCTTTATTTTACCTGAATTCTGACTGAAATTTGAGCTCTGATTTTCGATTTGTTTTTAAAGAATTTAGATACTGTAAAAGTTTGAGTTCCTGCTTCAGTGCTGTTTCGTTTTTTAGTTTGGTTGATTTGCTATGATGGAATGATCATTGAAATTTTGCAGTGACGTCATATAATGTTTGATGCTTATTATTTTGTAGGCCAAGGCTTCAAAAGCATCTTCTGAATGGGAGAACAAAGAAAGATTAAGAGAGGAAGAGCATAAAGGTTGATAAAATTTACTGTAGTTGAATACTCTTGGACTTGTTCTGATCTTGGACTTGATATCAGATTCAATTAGTATGCTTTGATAATCTATGCCTCATGTTTGCTGCTGCCTTGACTAATTGCAGATGATTCTCCAGCTGCTAAGTAGCTAAAATCAAGGTAAAGATCACCTTTTAGCAATTAAAATGACTTTAAAGTTTTCATATATTGATGGAAGGTGGAGTAGAGCAGAAGTCTAGCTTGGGACTTCCAAATATGATTGATGTCTTAAGAGGTTTTTCAGAATACAAAAGTAATGGCAATGAAAGATGGAGGAAGTCAGCTAAGAGTTTATTTTAGTTCAAGAATCTATATCTTGAAACTGTTGCCTTTGTTTGAACTCTACTGTCATGTGAAGCGGATAAACAAGGTAGGTTCTTCTCTTCTTAAGTTATCAGATTGTTATTTTCCTCATTAGAAATCTGACCATATATATAAAAGTCATGCATGCCTACTGTTTTTAACATTATTTATTTAGTATAAACCCTTGATTTGTATGAATTTTTGACCATATATATAACACAATCTCTCTGAAATTTATATCAGCCTCCGCCCACCATATTCTTTCTTAGCATTAGCTTTCCAATCTAGAATAATAGCTTTAATTTTCTATGTAAATGCTTATTCTGCAGATTGGTTTTTCAGTATATAGAAGTTTTGCCTATTAATGCTTAACTAATTGACCATTTCAGGTAACTCTAAAAGCTGAGTCTGAAAGATTCTCATACTCCTAATTTATTAGCTTTGCACATGAGGAAGGAGGTCAAGAAATAAAATGTAGACAATGGGTGCTATTATGGACTTTCAATTTCCATGTGGTAAAAACGTAGTATGCATCAGTTATCCTTCTAGCTTTATACTCCTAATTTATTGTTGTTTTATGAATGGATCACCGTTGCTAAATCTATTTCTGGTGGATCAGAATGCAAAACTCTGTTTTTGGGACCTATATAGGGCTTCTTTTGTTACTCTACAAGATGCCACTGTCATACTTTAATTTTTGGTTTCTATTGATCTTGGAATGTTGTGTGCATGGTTGTGCATATTCTAGATGTCATTGAAATTCTTGCAAGCAGTTCTGTATATCTTCTTTATATTCTACAATTTCATTCTTATTTTCTGTTTTCCTCTTTTTTTTTTTTTTGTTTTGGGCAGGGTTATTATCATATGCTAGAGACTAAAGGACCATGCCTTCTAGAAATCTGATTTTCTTCTTATTTACATCCTTATATAAATTCAAATAGGTACTCAATCAAGTGTTTATATCATGATTTGTATGCATTTTAGTTTTGCTAGGGTGACTTAAAAACAATGGTTACTTCCTATCCACATTTATCTTTTTGGTCTTTTGATTGTAAATCATCTATGCAGCCCTATGGGAGAGAATAAAAATGGTGAAATATACAGATTTTTTGATGTGGGAGGCCAGAGATTACAGGTGTGATCTTCTGTGCTACTATCAGCGAGTAAGATCCTTATTGCTTTTGCCATCTATAAGTGCAAACATGAAACTCAAGGTAACATGCTCATAAATTGTTCTGCTATCATTATTATTTGCATATATCTAAGAGGTTAGAGGCTGGTGGGGCAAAGCAATCTATTATGTTTGCAATTTCAAATGAACTAATCAAATTTCACATCAAGTCACCAGGTACATAGCATGTTAACAATCCACATCTTCTGTTTTCTTAAGGCTAAATGTTCAAATCCTTGTCTAAATTTTCCATCATTTCTGAAATAGAGATCAAAGTTTTAATTTGGTTAAATAGGAGTTTAACTTTTTCAAAACTTAATTCAAATTTTGACCAAATTTATTCAACTTTTTGTAGGCTATGGAATATTGAGTTATTAAGCTTTGGGAACACTACAATGTCGAGGTAACAAATGTATCTTTATTTTCTTAGTGTTTTTAATGATATGTCTGATATTGGCCTCTTAACAGAGAATTTTTTGGTATTATGAAGTTTGAACCTTGATCTGTTAAGGTATGATGTGTAATTTGCTTTGGAGCTGCAGTTTTCTAACTAGATTTATTGCTGAGATATGTCCTTGGAAGTGCTTCCAGGATAGACAATGAACCTTTCAAGGTTGAGAACTTTGTTGAATGACTTGATTGTGTCTAATATATGATTTCCCTTTTGTTAGATATTTTTGTTCTTTGCTATTATCTCCTGCTCTTGCTGGATCTTCACTTCCTTTATGATATAATTAATTTGTGTGTGTGGCTTTGGATAATAAATGCAACAATTTGCGAAAATGGGGCATCCTATAGTTATAATAGATTTATACACAATCTGTAAAAGAAACAGTTGCTTCTTAATCGTAAAATACTTGCACAAATAGCTATCCAATTACCTTAATTTACTGATTTTGCACTGCAATATAATACTAATATATCAGAAGTTACTAAAATTTCTTACTTTCATTTTTTTCCCATCTGTGTGCAGTTTGATGAACAATAGGTGGCCCCAAAGGATATGGTGATGTTATTTGGAATGTGAAGAAGTATAAGAATGATGGTCATCATCCTTCCATTCGCTTTAGCTATGACAGCTATGATGGTGAAGAAGGTTAGTGCATGACTATTATAGTTTCAATTTATGTGTTCCTTATTAGTAGTTAATTAGCCTTCCACTTACAAATCAGGCTTTGAAATTTATCTATCAATTAATAAAATGATAATTTCTCCTAAAGAAGATTGATAGGTCTGATATATTAGATAAGTTTTATATCCTCAAGATTTCCTGGTGAAGTGCAAGTTTCCGTGATCTATACCCTTATTAATGACAATGATGATGGGTTTGAGCTGATGGTGGCAATGAGGGCCAAGGCCAACAAAAAATATACTCCTGTGAATTTAGCTCAGCATACATACTGGAACCTTGGTAACCATGACAGTGGTGATATCTTGTCTGAACACTACCACAAATCAGGTCAATAGTGGCGAATTAATTAGGGCATTTCACAAAAACGCCGTTACTAAGAAGGGAAAAAATACGTTAACGGTGTTTTAATTAAATAAACGCCGCTACAAGTATACTATCATGGCGTTTTCACACTACAAACGACGTTATCATAAAAAGTTCGCGCCTAGATGCAATTTCCCCTCCATTTTTTCCGCGCGAATAATTATCACAGCGTTTCATCAGATATAAAACGCCAGTATATTGCGGCATTTGTTTAAGAAGAATGCCGGCATTGAAAAAATTGAGCATTTCACTGTTTCCCTCCATTTATTTTTTCGCGCAAAATTGAAAATATTATGAAAAAGGCACTGTGACGGCGTTTTCTGGTTAAAAACACCGTTATGAGTCTTTTACTTCAGGACTTTAGGTTTCTCAGTTAACGGCATCTGTTAAGAGGGACGCCGTTAAGTCCATTCAGTGGTGGCGTTTGTTCTAGTTAACGTCGTTATATAACGGTGCCTGTACTAATAAACGACGTTACTGTCGTAAGTTATATTTGCCAAAACCCCAAATCTCCGACTATTTTTCCCCAAACCAAAATTTTTGCAATGTCTGAAAATTCCTAAAAGCTAAACAGAAAAACCCTTCTTCGAAAATCATTAAATCCCTAAGCAAAACAATCAGAAATCAAAGTTTGTTTTGCTCAAACAT
>AWWV01006088.1:0-17219 GCA_001974805.1 Corchorus capsularis | reverse complement strand
AAACAAATTATAAAAATAGAATAATAATGAGAATATTTTCTAAATCTTGCCAAACTGTGGGAGATTTAGGAGATATTTTAAGAAATAAATAAATAATAAAGATTGAATAGTAATGAGAATATTTCTTTAAATCTTGTCAGATTGTGGGAGATTTAGGATATATATTTAATAATGATAATCAAAAAGTTAAGATAAATATTTACATAATTAACAAGAAAGATTAACAAAAATTAAAAGATAATTTTAGATTTTGCCAATTTGTAGGAAGTCTAGAAAAATCATTAAAAATATAATAAATAATAATAATTTGAGGTCTTGCCAATTTGTGGGAGGCCAAATAAAAAAGATATGATTAAAATTCTAAGACCAAAAATCTGAATTAAAGGTGAATTTAACAATCATAAATTTAAAGGATTTAAAGGTAACAATTAAGGCTAAAGGGTTAATGTTTAGTTAAATGTTACTGTCTTTTTGACAGGCGTTGTAGGGGTGCTAATACCTTCCTTACACGTAATCGAACCCCCGAACCTAAAATCTGGTAACAAAGACTAATGGTTAATCATAATTAATGAACTTAATTTAACTATTAAGAACCCATTAAAATGGTTAATCAAACTTAGGTGGCCAATCACACCTAGAGAAAAAATATTGGTGGCGACTCCTTTCAAATGCGTCTAGCGCTCAGATTTCGCGATTTGCACGTTACGACAGTAAGAAATTAAAATTGTTGGGTTGCCTCCCAACAAGCGCTTGTTTAAAGTCATTAGCTCGACTTCCCCTTTCTTCAATCTATGGTTGGAAGATAAGTTGGTTCCTCCAACTTAATTTCTTCAATTTTGAATGTTGGCACTGCTTCAAAGAAAGGCTTGAGTCTTTGTCCATTGATTTTGAACTGCTCCATGGTATCTAGATTCTTGATGATCACAGCTCCATTAGGATATGCTTGAATCACTTCAAATGGTCCATACCATCTCGATCTTAACTTTCCAGGAAAGCGTTTAAATCGATTATTGTACACTAAGCCTTTTGACCTTCATGAAACGACCGTCGCAAAATTCCTTTGTCGTGTATGGCCTTGGTCTTCTCCTTGTAAATTCTTGAATTCTCATATGCTTCATTCCTAATTACTTCAAGCTCTTCTAATTGCAGCATCCTTTGAATTCCAGCTTTGTCAAAGTTGAGATTGCATTGCTTTACTGCCCACCATGCTTTGTTCTCTATTTCCACAGGTAGATGACATGGCTTACCAAATACAATTCTATATGGTGACATACCAAGAGGTGCCTTGTAGGCTGTACGAAAGGCCCATAAAGCATCTCCTAGTCGCATACTCCAATCTTTCCTTTGAACATTGACTGTCTTCTCCAAAATCAGCTTCACTTATCGAGTTGATATTTCAGCTTGGCCACTGGTTTAGGGATGATATGAAGTAGTGATCGTGTCGTCAATGACCATAAAATTAATCCCCACAATAAACTAACTAAACTAGCTAGGGCAAGTAGGGGTCGAATCCCACAGAGAAGGGTTATGTGATGAAAGAAGGAAAATAAAGAAAAATCTTTCCCAAAAATCAAGTAGAAAACAGGGTAAAGATGTGGATAAAATAAACAGTGATAATTAATCCCCTAAAAGTAATTAAACTAAAAATAAAGCAAAGTAAATTAAATCTAAATCTAAATCTAAAGCAGAATATAACACAAAGAATAATTATAAAGCATACTTCTCCGATGGTATGATTCAATCAAATTAACTATGGATCATCGACTTAAAGGGTGAATTAAGCATCTTATTCTTGACTGACAACTGATATAGGTTTCCCAACATGTATTTTAGATAAGAGGTTGATCAAAGCTGCAGTTATCCCTTTTATTCCTTCAGCGATCGATTACTTTCTCAGGGCTTAAAGATCACTTAAGAACAAAGCATTAAGAACAGTTAATTTTACACACATGCCTACAAAGTAGAACCATACAAACAGAAATTTCTCGCCCTCCGATAGACAAACACCCATCAGGTTGCGATCAAACAAACCTGATTCGCTACACACAATCAAACTTGAGTGGTCAATTCTAAGCTTGATCTAGTTATAGATCTTCCTCTTACATCGTTAGTGGCCACATAACTCAAATAAGATTCAGAATCATAAAATTATTTTAGGGTTTTGACTACTATCATCAAGAACTTAACACAAAATTATAAGTATAGAAATCTCACCATGATCAATTGATTGAATTCACCAAAGGATCAGAAGTATTAAGGATTTAGCCACTCATGGACTTAGGAAAATCCATGAGAGGCATAAGAATACTTACAAGACTATGGAGGAACGATTTCTCCTCCTTGAAACCCTAGGGACGTCGCACCCCTCTATGGCTAGAGAGGGTGTCGACTTCCCCCTTCTAAAACTAGAGAAAAAACCTAAACTAAAGAAAGGTAGAAAAAGAGAATTATCTAAAATTTGTGAGGTGTAAAGTTGTGTCTAATGTGTGTGATTTGTGATACAGGAGGTGGCTATTTATAGTGGAGGAATAAGGTAGGACAATTTAGCTCTAACTTAGACTCCAAGTTGGATTAGATGTCATCCTAGAGTAGAATCCAAGTCAAAAGAGAATTCTGGAATTTTCTGGATTTCTACAGAAATTTCGACTTGAAATTCGGGCTTGAAGATGGCAGATCTGGGCTTTGCACTTCAAAAGAAAGTTGTAGAGCTCGGAGTTAGCTTTCCAACGGCTACTCATGTGCTTAAAACGGACATATGAGCAGAAAGTTATGGTCTTTCCACGAAGACTGCGCTGAAACCGGACTTATATCGCAAATCTGCGGGATTATTGCGGGATTTGGATATTCTTTTGGATATTAGGCCTACAAATTGAGATTTTAACTCCAATTATAGGTTTATATGGGCTGAGTATATTTCCATATAAATAATCCAAAAATCCTCAACTTCAGGGCTTCTTCTGGGCTTGGCTTCAATCCTTTGCAAATAAACTCCAAATCTTCAATTTTTACTTCTTGAATTAATTCTTCAATTGTGTTCAAATCTTCAAAATATCTTCAATCACGAACTTCACATCTTCAAATCTTCATTCCAAATGGCTAAGTCCATAGTAGAGTAAAAAGTCACTAAAATAGCTCCAAAAAGAGTGAAAAACAATAAGTTTTCACTTTGCTTGTCTTCAAGACCTAAAAACACAAATACTAGCAAAATAGGTCAAAAACACATATAAAAGTGGTAAAAAGTATAGAAAAATAGCTATAAAAACATGCATAATTTTAGCTCGATCATATTTTCCCCCACACAAAATCTTTGCTAGTCCCTAGCAAACTAGTGTAGACAAACAAAAATTAAGACTTAAGATAATGAGTCTTGTTCAAATTTTTTGAAAAAACTTTGAATACATACATATATCAAGGATCAATTCAATTATGAAATCAGAATAACAAAGAATATTAAGAGTATCCAATTCATTAGATCAAGATATAGCAAGCATCCTCATTCTTAAGTAACCATAATCAAAGTAGCTCTAATCACTTATCATTCATTACACCTATAACTACTTCTTCCTATAAGCTTATGCCTTCATCTTTATATCCACTACTCAAACAATTGCATACTTTGAATACAAATCAAGAATTTCGCATGGGTTATAATGATTTTCAAAGGGTAATTAATTTAGAAAAGTGAGGTTACCAACCTCAAAGTGTTCATGCTTAGGGGTTACTAACACCCTTTATTTTTATTTTTGAGAGGCTATTAGCACTCTAGAGGGACAATACTTTTACCGATCCATGCCTCCTATCCTCTTCCCAAGGGTTACTAACTCCTTTTGTTTAAAGAGAAGAGTGACAACAATGGATTTTTTTTTTTATTTTTAAGGCAAAAGATATCTCTTCTCCTCTTGCATGAAAAAAAAAAACACTTTATTTATAAGAAAAAGATTTTTTTAACTACCCTTCATAAGTGTAGTTTCAATAAAAATTAAACACAAGTTCTAGAAATAGGCAATCATAGAAATAATAAACAATAAGCTCATATCACAAACTTCAATTATACCTAATCTAAGAAATAAGATATCATACTATAAATAAATTATTGAATCAAACATTCTTAAAAATTCCAAGAAATCATCAATCATAATCAAATCAATAACTCAATATATATAGAATTCAAATTCATTGATTCATAGCATTCAAAATTTTTTTTAACATTGATTACGATTAATGAATGCATGTAAACTCTGTCCCCAATGTATTAACAAGCGTGGAAAATCAAAGCAAAAATAAATATGCATCTTTAAAATCCTAATTAACTTATATAACTTATATCTACATGAATCGCATACCAAGGGAAAATCAATCAAAACATTACAAGAAAAATTAAATGGAGTTAAGGTTTAAGAAAACTTAGGGGTTTAATCCAAGCATAAGCTCCATTCGATTTCTTCATATCGATGAAAAGCTCCTTTGTCTCCTTTGGTATAGAAAATCCTAAAAAAAAAAGAAAAATAAAACAAAGAAAAATTAAGGGTTAGTAAAAATATTGGGTTGCCTCCCAATAAGCGCCTTTCTTTAAGGTCTTTGGCTTGACTGCCTTAAAGAAGGTTATTCTTCAAGGGTGAAGGAATTTTTGGGTGTAATCCTTCAACAGGTCCTCGAAAACTCTACTTTCTTCAATGATTTTGATAGTTTCAAGTTGAATTTATCAAGACTTGAAAGAATCAAAGCAGCACGATTTGGCGATGGCATGGTAATGGCTTGAGGCGGCGCGGCAAAAGCTTGTGGTGGCTCGGTTGGGCGCGCGGATGGCTTGGCAAAGGCCAGGCATGGTGCACGGACAAGGCTCGGTGGGAAGCTTGCATGGCCGGTTGCAGAATGCTGGTGGCGTGGCCTGGTGCGGAAAAGGCCGGTATAAGATTGGGCGACTGCGCGGCATTAACCGGGCATGGCGCGGATGGATGCGCGGAAGGAGCGGACAAGGTTAGGCATGGCCGGGCAGGCGGTGCAACTGGCGCGGCTGTCACCTGGCACGGCCGGGCAAGTGGCGCGGTAAGGACCTGGCTCATCCGGGCATGTGGCGCGGCAAGAGCTGGTGTCGTCTGGATGCGAGGCTCGGCTGGTCGGTCTGTAGTCGGGCTAGGCGCACGGGCTTGATCAGCCTTGGCTGGTATTGGCCGGCCATGTGATGTCGATGGCCGGGCTATGGCCGGGCAAGATGGCTTGTGTGGCACGGGCTTAGCCGGGCTGAGTCTTTGAGCAGCTTCCTTCGGTGTATTGGTTATCATCTGGGCAAAACTCTCCAATATCTCATATATGTCAGCAGTGCTGTGATCGAACAGGGGAATATAGATGAGAGTGTTGACAGACAATCTATCA
Source organism: Corchorus capsularis (assembly GCA_001974805.1). NCBI lineage: Eukaryota > Viridiplantae > Streptophyta > Magnoliopsida > Malvales > Malvaceae > Corchorus > Corchorus capsularis. Next base: position 11,846 of record AWWV01006088.1, on the reverse strand, counting down.
GAAGCTCTTAATCCTTGGTAGAAGTTTTGAGCCAATCTTCTTGGATCATAACCATAGCTTCTTAAACCTTTGCCAAAATTGGGGAAAATTCTCCACTTGGCGTTGAAAAATGCTTCCAACTTTAGTTCTATGTTTAAGATCTATATCTTGCTTCTTAGTTGAATTGCTTGGTTGGTTGATCTTCTGGGATGGTTGAACTTCTTTGTTGTTGACTTATAGCTCCTTCTTGGCTTCTTTCGCTCGATCTTTCTTCTTTCTAAAGCTAGGGGGCTCAATTACTTTAGACAAGGCTTCCAATGCAGGCGATATTGGTGAAGAATCTTCAATGGCTCCTTTCTTAACCCACTTAGAGTTTATAACATAAACAAAATTGTTAGATTTCAAAGGCACTTGAGATGAAATTCTAGGGTGGATGACTTCACCATCGAATTCCATGGTCAATGAACCATTGAATACATCAATCTTGGTATGAGAAGTCTTTAGGAAAGGTCTTCCTAATAAAAGAGGCATTGATCTTTCGAATACTCCATATCCATGATGAATATGTCGATAGGAAAAATTAGATGCTCAACTTTAATTAAGATATTCTCTAAAACACCTTTGGGATAAACCAAAGATCTTTCAGCTAATTGCAGAATAACATCAGTGTTCTTCAAAGAACCAAGATTTAAAGATTTGAAGAAAGAATAAGGCATCACACTTAAAGAAGCACCTAGATCAAGCATCGTATTCTCTATAATACTTCTACCAATAGAACAAGTAATAGAAAACGTACCTGGATCTTTGCACTTAGGAGGTAAACTCTTTTGAAGCACAGCAGAGACATTAGCTCCAGCACTTACCTTACCTTGTAATCTTTTCTTGTTGGTACAAAGTTGCTTAAGGAACTTTGCATAATTCGGAATCTGTTGAATGGCATCAAGAAGTGGGATGTTGACCTCAACTTTTCGAAATATCTCCAAAATATCTTGATCATCATCTTCTTTCTTCGACTTCTTCAATCTTGATTGAAAAGGAATTAAGTTGGAATCGCTTTTAGACTTGTTGGAATCGCACACAGCTTTTCCTTTGGGTTGAGTTGCGGCATCTTCTTTGTTGGAACCTTCAATCGGCGCAGCTCCTTTGTTATTGGGTTCATCTTCAATCTTAATTTCGACAGGCTCTTGTAAATCTTCTTTGGTGTAGCTCGGCTCTCCTTCTTCTTGTTGATGTTCGGCAAGGTTTGGATAAGAGTCTTGCAACTCTTTTCCACTCCTTAGAGAAATTGCACTGAAATTCTCTCTAGGAGGTATCTTTGGTTGTGATGGAATCCTTTGTTGACCTTGTGTCTTGAGATCACTCAAATCACTAGTTAATTGGCTAATTTGCTTTCTCATCATCTCCATAGCTTCTTTGATTTGTTGTAACTCGACAGCTTGTGAAGATTGAAAATTAGGTCTTTGAAAATTCATAGGCCTTCCTTGAAAATTACCTTGGTTCCCATATTGTTGACTCGGTTGTTCAGGTCTCCAATAAGGTTCAGGCTTCCTTTGATAAGCTCCTTATAATCCCACGGCATTGACTCCTTGCTTGTTGTCTTCCAAAGTAGCACAAACCCTTGGCACACTTGAAAAATTCGCATGGAACAAATCAGTGAGTAAAGCGATTTGCTGATTCGTTTCTTGAAGTTGTTGCTCCAATAAGGTGGAATAGGTAGAAACTTCATTGATTCTTCTTGTAGGGCCTTCTCTTGAAAAATCTTCTCGAGATCCAAATTGTTGAGTGTTTGCAGCCATATTTTCCATTAAAGACCAAGCTTCGGCAGGAGTTTTGTCTATGAAGGCTCCTCCACTTGTAGAATCGATGGAAGATCTGTCAAACGGTAGTAATCCTTCGTAGAAGTACTGGATCAACAACTGTTCATTGATTTGATGATTGGGGCAGCTCGCACAGAGTGTTTTGAAACATTCCCAATATTCATGCATTGTTTCTCCATGGCGTTGCTTAATTCCGCAAATCTCCTTCCTTATACTTGATGCTTTATGTGCAGGAAAGTACTTTTCCAAGAACAGCTTCTTAAGGCTCGTCCAAGATGTGATTGAACCAGTGGGTAGTAGGTACAACCAATCTTTTGCTCGGTCCATAAGAGTGAACGGAAAGAATCTTAACATGAATTGATCTTCAGGAATACCTTGAATACTTGTAGATGAACAGGCAATCTGGAAATCAGTAAGATGTCGGTGAGGATCTTCTCCAGGCAAACCATGAAATTTGGGTAAAATCTGAATAAATCCAGATTTAATCTCAAAGTTTCCATTGGTATCTGGGTAACGAATGGCTAAGCGTTTGGCATTGACGTTTGGTGCAGCTAACTCTCTCAGAGTTTTGGGTTGTTCTTCTTCAGCCATGTCTTCTGACGATGTTGAAACAGCAGATCTAGGAGAACTTGGTTAAGAACTTGAATTGGATGACTCCTCTTCTTGTAATCAACCTTGTGTCTTCTTCTTCTGAAATAGTGTTCTTTCAGGCTCAGGATTGAATTCTAAACCTTCAATACCACTACTTCTTGTCTTTGGCATGCAACTTCCTAGAAAAATCAAACAAAACTAAAAAGAAAAATTAGCAGTAACAGTTCTTAAATAAAATAAAAAGCAGAAACAGAAAATAAGAATATTTTTTTTTAATTTTAAAAAGGAAGAACGGAAAAGAAAAATTAATTTTTTTTTTCAAAAATCGGAAACCCTAATATGTTTTTTTAAATCGCAAATTTTTTTTTAGAAAAATCGGAAAAAAGGAAAAACTCTTTTTTTTTTTAGAAAAAACGGAAAAACAAAAACTAATTCTTGGATCTAATCTCTCTCCACTTCATCTCAATTCAATTCCCTTCCCCGGCAACGGCGCCAAAATTTATGATCGTGTCGTCAATGACCATAAAAATAATCGCCACAATAAACTAACTAAACTAGTTAGGGCAAGTAGGGGTCGAATCCCACAGAGAAGGGTTATGTGATGAAGGAAAGAAGGAAGGAAAAATCTTTTCCAAAAATCAATTAGGAAACAGGGGATTAATTATATCAATTATAAAGAAAACAATTAAACTAAAAATCAAAGTAAAGCAAATTAAATCTAGATCTAAATCTAAAGCAGAATATAACACAAACAATAATTATAAAGCATACTTCTTCTCCGATGGTATGATTCAATCAAATTAACTATGGATCATCGACTTAAAAGGTGAATTAAGCATCTTATTCTTGACTGACAACTGATATAGGTTTCCCAACATGTATTTTAGATAAGAGGCCGGTTAAAACTGCAGTTATCCCTTTTATTCCTTCAGCAATCGATTACTTTTTTAGGGCTTAAAGATCACTTAAGAACAAAGCATTAAGCTTAATTAATTTTACAAGCATGCCTACAAAGTAGAACCATACGAAGAGAAATTTCTCGCCCTCCGATAGACAAATACCCATTAAGCAGCCATTAAACAAATCTAATTTGCTACAATCAATCAAACTTGAGTGGTTAATTCTAAGCTTGATCTAGCCATAGATCTTCCTCTTACATCGTTAGTGGCCACATAACTCAAATAAGATTCAGAATCATAAAATTATTTTAGGGTTTTGACTACTATCATCAAGAACTTAACACAAAATTATAAGTATAGAAATCTCACCATAATCAATTGACTGAATTCACCAAAGGATTAGAAGTATTAAGGATTTAGCTACTCATGGACTTAGGAAAATCCATGAGAGGCATAAGAATACTTACAAGACTATGGAGGAACGATTTCTCCTCCTTGAAACCCTAGGGACGTCGCACCCCTCTATGGCTAGAGAGGGTGTCGACTTCCCCCTTCTAAAACTAGAGAAAAACCTAAACTAAAGAAAGGTAGAAAAAGAGAATTATCTAAAATTTGTGAGGTGTAAAGTTGTGTCTAATGTGTGCGATTTGTGATACAGGAGGTGGCTATTTATAGTGGAGGAATAAGGTAGGACGGTTTAGCTCTAACTTAGACTCCAAGTTGGATTAGATGTCAAATCCAAGTCAAAAGAGAATTTTGGAATTTTCTGGATTTCTACAGAAACTTCGACTTGAAATTCGGGCTTGAAGATGGCAGATCTGGGCTTTGCACTTCAAAAGAAAGTTGTAGAGCTCGGAGTTAGCTTTCCAACGACTACTCATGGGCTTAAAACGGACATCTGAGCAGAAAGTTATGGCCTTTCTACGAAGATTACGCTGAAACTGGGCTTATATCGCAAATCTGCGGGATTATTGCGGGATTTGGATATTCTTTTGGATATTATGCCTACAAATTGGGATTTTAACTCCAATTATAGGTTTATTTGGGCTGAGTATATTCCCATATAAATAATCCAAAAATCCTCAACTTCAGGGCTTCTTCTAGGCTTGGCTTCAATCCTTTGCAAATAAGCTCCAAATCTTCAATTTTTACTTCTTGAATTAATTCTTCAATTGGCTTCAAATCTTCAAAATATCTTCAATCACGAACTTCGCATCTTCAAATCTTCATTCCAAATGGCTAAGTCCATAGTTGAGTAAAAAGTCACTAAAATAGCTCCAAAAAGAGTGAAAAGCAATAAGTTTTCACTTTTTCTTGTTTTTCAAGACCTAAAAAACACAAATACTAGCAAAATATAGATGGATAATGTTTTATCCCATACTCTTGACCAATTCAAATATTTTTTTGAATTTAGAATTATTGTTATGATCATGTAATCTATTGTAATCTTACCTATATACACTTTGTTTATATATACCCATCAGAACATAAATTAAAACAACTCCTTTTTGCCTTTCAAACTCTCTGTTTCACTTTCCTATATTTCGAAAACATTCTCTTATATGGTATCAGAGCTTTTCTTGCTTTAAACAAGAAATATCACTGTTATTTTGAGGTTCCTTATATGGTATCACTGCAGCAATCTTCATCGAATACTGCTTCTGTCTCTGAGGTTCCTTCGACCTCTCTGCCATCTGAGGTAATTCCTTCACTTGATTCTTCTACAGCAACCCCATCAGTTGCTCCTATACAAGATCAATTGCCTTCATCTTCTATGCCTTCACAATCTTTGCCAGTTACAGATATATCTCAAGGCCGAAATTCAGTTCCAAGACCTGTTGGAAACACGCATTCAATGCAAACAAGAGCCAAAAACAATATTTTTAAGAAGAAAACAGTCTCTATTGCAACTAAATATCCATATTCCTCCTCTATTGAGCCTACTTGTGTGTCTCAGGCACTAAAAGATGAGAAGTGGTGTGTTGCTATGTCTGAGGAAATTAATGCTCTTCTTCGCAATAACACTTGGGAATTGGTTCCAAAATCAGATGCACAGAACCTAGTGGGATGCAAATGGGTGTTTCGCATCAAGAGAAATCCAGATGGGAGTGTGTCTCGTTACAAGGCTCGATTGGTGGCTAAAGGATTTAATCAAAGGCCTGGTATTGATTATACTGGAACCTTTAGTCCAGTGGTTAAACCCACCACTATTCGACTTATCTTAACTATTGCTTTGCAACAAAAGTGGAAACTCTTTCAGCTGGATGTGAACAATGCGTTTCTGCATGGTACTCTTGATGAAGATGTCTTTATGAAGCAACCTCCTGGTTTTGTGGATTCTTCTACTCCCCAACTATGTATGCAAATTGAAGAAGGCTCTCTATGGCTTAAAACAAGCTCCACGAGCTTGGTATACTGCCTTAAGCTCTTTCCTGCTTGATTACGGTTTTCCAGCAGTCAAAATCAGATCCATCTCTTTTTCTCTATCAACAAAGATAGTGTTTACCGTTTATTTTCTGGTTTATGTAGATGACATCATTATAACAGGCAGTGATCTTCGCTTTGTTACCAAATTTGTTGCTGACTTGTCTGCTAGATTTTCATTGAAGGAATTGCTACCACTACATTATTTTCTCGGCATTGAAATAGTGGCTGTTAAAGATGGTCTCTTTCTTTCTCAACGAAAGTATATTGTTGATTTACTTCAGAGAACAAACATGCATGACTCTAAGGCGGTAACTACTCCAATGGCTTCAACTGTTTCTCTCACTGTAGATGATAGTGAAACATTGTCAGATCCAACAGAGTATAGAAGTATCGTTGGTGCTTTACAGTATCTAGCCATTACAAGGCCTGATATATCTTTTGCAGTCAACAAGTTAGCTTAGTTTATGCACAAGCCAACTTCCAATCATTAGCAAGCTGCAAAACGAATTTTGCGCTACTTGAAAGGTACTGCATCTCATGGCTTGTTCCTAAAATCTACTTCACACACTTCTTCTTCTGTACTTGCTTATACGGATGCTGACTGGGCTGGTGACAAAGGGGATCAAAAATCTGTCTCTTCTTATCTCATTTACTTTGCTGAAATCTTGTTTCATGGAAATGTTCAAAGCAGAAAATGGTAGCCAGGTCTTCCACTGAAGCAGAGTATAGAGTTATCGCCAATGCTGCAGCAGAATTAAGTTGGCTGCAAAATATTTTGCAGGAATTACATGTCTCAACTAAACAGGTTCCACTCATTCTTTGCGACAATGTTGGTGCAACATACGTTTCCATGAATCCTGCATTGCATTCCAAGATGAAGCATATCTCAATTGACTTCCATTTCGTTCGAGATAAAGTAAACACTGGCCAACTTACAATTCGACATGTTCCCATTCATGATCAATTGGCTGATTTACTCACCAAGCCTCTTCCAAGGTCCAAGTTTCTTCATCTAGTTTCCAAGATAGGAGTCTTACCTGGAGACTCTATCTTGAGTGGGCGTATAGAGGGATAATGTTTTATCCCATACTCTTGACCAATTCAAATATTTTTTGAATTTAGAATTATTGTTATGATCATGTAATCTATTGTAATCTTACCTATATACACTTTGTTTATATATACCCATCAGAACAAACATCAAATTATAAGCACAAAAATTTCAGCATAATCAATTGATTGAATTCACCAAAGAATAAGAAGTATTAAGAATTTAGCTACTCATGGATTTAGGAAAATCCATGAGAGACTTAAGAAAACTTACAGGACTTGAAGGGGGCGGAATCTCCTTCTTGAAACTCTAGGGATGCCTCACCTCTCTATACAAAGAGAGGGTATCTACACACCTAGCCTAAAACTAGAGAAAAACTAAAATATTTTCTAGGAAGAGAAGAATAAGAATTGTGTTCTTTAGGGTTACATAAGGTGGCTATTTATAGGGGACTAATTAGACTCCCTATAGACTTAGGAAAGGGTCTAGGATGGCTTAGAGGCTGACTTGGTCTCCATGTTGGCTTAAAGTCTCCCTAGAGCCGAAATCCTTGTGAAAATAGGACTCTAGAAAATTCTGGATTCGTGCAGAAACTTTGACAGCAATTTCGGGCTTAAAGAAGGCAGAACTGGGCTTTGGGCCTAAAACGGACATCTAAGCAGAAAGTTATGGCCTTTTTTCCAAGACTGCGCTGAAACCTAATCCAACTAGGACTAGTTGCGGGAAATTGCGGGATTTGGATATTCCCTTGGATATATGCGGCAAAAATTGGGATTTTAACTACAATTGTGGGCTTATATATGCTGAGTATTATCCCATATAAAATATCCAAAATTTCATAGCTTCCAGGCTTCTTCTGGACTTGTCTTCAATCATTTTCAATTTAAAGCTCGAAATCTCAATTCTTGCTTCTTGAAATAATTCTTCAATGGTCTTCATATCTTCAATAAATCTTCAAACACGAACTTCGAATCTAAAAATCTTCACTCCAAATTGCTAAGTCCATATTTGAGTAAAAAGTCACCAAAATAGCTCCAAAAAGAGTGAAAAACAACAAGTTTCCACTTTTCTTCTCTTCAAGACCTAAAAACACAAATACTTATGAAATAGGGTTAAAATACACATAAAAATAGTAAAAAGCATAGAAAAATGACTATAAAAATAGGGTTAATTTTAGCTCGATCAGGCCATTTCCAGCAGTGTCTCTAAGCTAACTTGGATTGAGTCAATCCTTCAATAACTACATGTCTATTTGCCTGAAGCTCCACTGGTTCTTTGTGACAACTTGAGTGCTACCTATACATGTGCCAATCCAGTATTTCATAACAGAATAAAACATTTAACATTGGACTACTTCTTTGTTCGAGAACGAGTGAAAGGCGGCCAACTTCGAGTACAACATATCTCCACAATTGAACAGCTTGCAGATGCTCTCACTAAAACATTATCCAAAGACAGATTTCACTACTTTATTGTCCAAGATTGGTGTCATTATTGGCTCCACCATCTTGCGAGGAGTAATGGAGGGAATCTGAGTTTCAATTCCTAGGATAAAGATAAGTTTTACCTTAACTGTATTTAAATTCTAAATTAAAAACTTTTGTACATCACTTAGCCTAATCTCTATCTCTTAGGCTGTATTTATACCTTATACAAACTCAATACAATACTTCTCTTTCTCACAATTATTTCGTTCTCTTAAATCATTAAGAAAAAGAAGAAAGAAACTAAGAAGAGTGGGATTAATTTGTTTTGTGGATTTATTTTTGGGTGTTCTTTTGGCTATGAAGACTTTCAAGTGGTTTATGAGGGGCTTGGGAAATGAAGAAAAGAGGAGGGCTGTGAGAGCAGTGGTGTCTCGACTCTCGATGTCAGGTGGAATATTTCCTAGTGCTTTAGAGCAGAGTTTCTGGTGTGATCGGTTTGGCTGGGGATCTTATCTTGATTTAGAATGAGAATCTTTTCACTTTGGACTTTGCAATGGAACAAAGATTTATATTTTATGTTGGCATTTTGAGGGAAAATGGCTTCAGATGTGTGATTGGCAATTTGTATGGGGATTTTAATGTTGTTTTGCGCATGGAAGAAAAACAGGGAGTGGCAGCGAATTTGCAAGGAGTCAAGTCCTTTGTTGATTTTTCTAATGGGTTCCAATTAGTGCTATTACCTTTGTTGGGCTCCAAATTCACTTGAGTGTGGAGTGTATGGGAATTTCAAGTAACAGAGGAATGCTTTTGGAGTAAGCCACGACTTGCTGGATCTAGGAGTGATGCAAGATGAAAAGTAAAAGATATGATTGGATTTCTCTAAGTTTTTCGATGTTTCAAAATTCAATTTAGCAGAGGTTTGTGCTTCAGGGTGTTGTTTGATTCACATGTCTATGTGTGTGGTATTTTGGGTGGAAAAACCTGTTGCTCAGCTGCACCATGGGGAGTAAGGAAGCAGACAGCTCATGCATTTCCTGTTGGTCCCGAATGTGGTGCTAGAGGGGGATGAATAGCCCACTTTTCAAAATTCTTTTCATGTTAAAGTACTTTCTGCAACACAGAATATTAGTATGACCAGATAAAAGAGAGAAACTAGTGGGAGTAATTAATATACAGACAAGACAGCAAACAACTCAAGTATGCAATAAATGAGTATGACAAAAGTAATGAACGTGTAAGTGCATAGAATGAGCAGTTATAATAGAGGGAGTAGGAGAGAGTTCTTAGCTTGACACTCGATTTATAGAGGTTCAGTTCTCTTAACCTACGTCCTCTACCTTGCCTCTTCCAACCAAGGATTTCCACCAAATCCACTAATCCGATGTAGTTATGAGCCTACACCAAGCCTTTATAACAAACAAGCTTTCCCCAAGCTTGAATCAACACCGAGCTTTAACCCTAGCTCGAACAAGTGCTCACCGTACTTAATCACAACCGAATTTAACAAAGTTTAAAGTGTGTAAACTACTCCTAGATTATCGAAATACACAATGTATGCTCTAAGCAAGATTTACAAGGAAAGAGTTAAGATCAATCTTGCAACAACCAAGCAAATACAAGAGAATAGAGTGATGTACGGCTTGGGAGAGATTCTTGAGAGTTAATGATTTTCTTAGGCTTCTTGAATGCTCAAAAACTACTTCCCAATGGTCATTTTCTACCTTAAATATGAATCTGTCAATTCTAGCCATTGGAATGTCCGTTTGAATATTTTCCCGTTATTTTGTCATTTTCTGGCACTGGGAAAAACTGTCAGGTATTTTGTCGATCTTTATTAGTCCCACTAAATTGTGTTCTGAAATTCATGGCACTAATTTTGCTCCAACTATCTTCTTTCTGGATAAGCCAGTTCTTCATATGCATCTTCTTGATTTTAGTCCCACTAAATTGGCTTCTAATTTATGTCTTGAACTAAGTCTTCTTCAATCTCTTCTTAACTTGAACTCATTGTAGTGTGTTTCTTTTGTGATATTGAGCTTTGTGTGGATTAGTTTGCACATAACCATACATTAAGTGTATCACTCAATTTGTCACTGCACACTAAATAGCTTGGTTAGTCCCACTAATATAGAATGTTTTGTTATCATAAAAAACTATGGAGTCAACATTTGTCACTTCTTTAATGAAGCTAACTGGGAAGCGGATGATTTAACGAAGGGGGATTTTTGTTCGCTTCATGCCGTTTTTAATTCTTATCGTTATTTTGCTTGATTGTTTCCTACCTCCATATGCTTTTGCTTGCGGTGGACTGTTTTGGTTGCCCGTGTCCTTTTGTTCTTTGTACTTTGCAGTTTACTGTGCCTTTCTTTAATCAATTGAATAACTCTTGCTTTTGCCTTTCAATATATATATATTATATATATAAAAGACATATACTTACTATGAATATTTTTGCAACAAAAAATTCTAATTTTACCTTTTATGCAGATAATACTCAATATGATAATCAATTCAGAATATAACGTTTCGCCGAAAACACAATTTAGTATATAACGTTACAAAACCGTCAATTAAAGATGTAACATTACATGAACAAAACAAATAAGGATAAAATCAGACCGAAGGTAGTGTTTATTGAACACGCACTCCAAAATCGCATTATATCCTGAATTACATTTTCGGCGAAACATTATATCCTGAATTGGTTAGTTAGCCCAATATGATAGAACAAACATTTTCCATTAAGCAAGCACATAAATGTATTTAGGACAAAATTGATGTAAAAGACAGTTCATCCAAGGCACTAGTTCCCTAAAATAGAAAGCTACCATCCAATCAGGGGCGGATCCTCGTTACAACTTGGGGGGCCAAGGCCCCCCCCCCCCCAAAGTTTGAAAAATTGTTATATCACCCCCTTATATTTCTATACATTTCAATATAGATACATTGAAATTTCTTAAATTGACCCCCTAAAATAATTTTATTCAAAAAGGTCCCAATGTCACTTGTCAAGATCCACCCATGTATCCAATGAAACAACGACATGATTAATCACTTAATAAGACAGTAATTACGACATAAAAAGACACATTTTATTAGTCACTTAACAAATAAAGCAGGCAATTCCTCAAAATCCAAGAAGACACAAGAAGAGATCATAATGAAGAACCAAACAGATTTTGCATGCTAACTAACTTAAAAATAGATTTTGCAGGGAATTTTGAAGCAACAAACATAGGCATATATATAGCTAGCTCCAAGGAATCTTGAACAATACAATGAAAAAGTAGCTAGCTAGGCATCCGATTGATCTTGAAGGGGAATTGGATCAATGAACGCTTGGGTTATCAAATGCTTGGCAGTATTCTCTGGCCTTGAGTATCCGTCGTCCTCCTTGTATAATACATCACCTGTCCTTGCATAGTTGAAAGCTAGGGAGATATATTGCTTTGCCACAGGCCATGGCCTCATCCAAGCCTCATTTAGATCCTTCCATGCTGGTTCCATTAAACCTTTATAACCTTCAATTGCTTCCTCCTTTGAAACACCATAGTGCTTCATATAAAAATCCCTGCCAGAAAATTGCCCCCTCTTCTCCTGCCACTTTTAAAGTTTAATCCCAATAATATTAGTTTACACCCACACAATATTATAA
>AWWV01006087.1:0-18744 GCA_001974805.1 Corchorus capsularis | reverse complement strand
TAATTACTGATTTACTGATTTCTATTACCTTGACTCTGATTAATTTCTTTTCACTTAATTACTGATTTACTGATTTCTATTACTCTTTACTGATTATCACTTTACTCTTTACTGATTACCATTTTACCTTTTACTGATTGCATCTTTCTTATTGAACTTAATCACTGATTATTTTTCCTTATTGAACTTAATTGCTTATTGCCCCTTTTACTTTTTGGAACTTAAATACTCTGATAACCCTTTTCAATTTTCTAACTGACCCCGTTTTCTTTCTTTTCATTTTTTCATATTTTCCTTAATAATTCTTATTTTATTGATACACTAGACTCTTAAATGCATGGATGCACATGATGCATGAAATTCTAATTTGAGATTAATTACCCATCAATTATACGAGGAACCCCTTTGGCCGCCTCCCAATAAATGGTAAACAACCTCCAGAAATTTCCAAGCCTCCGGGAGAAGGCAAGCAAACTCAGACACGCATGAATGAGCTGCCCACCTTTCCCATCACAGGATCATTTTTCTTGAATCTCATGAGCAGTTAAATAACATGGTACTAACAATATTTAAGTAAAAGTATATATGGATGCAAATGCTTAAGGCTAGCCTAACACTTTTTCTCTTTTCTGTTATTAACCTATATTGACAATTAAACTAAGTCATGAAATTTGACTAATTCTAAAATTTATTTTTACCATTTTTTTTTGAAAATTAAATAACTTAGGCTAATAATGGAACTAGATCTTAGGTTAAATTAATAGAAATTAAACTAAGTTCACAAAGCCTAAATGCATAAAACTAGCAAAAGTCCAAATGCTCAAAATAAGTTAAAAGCCCAAGTACATCAATAGGCCCAAGTCAGAAATTACCCAACAAATCTGAAATGGGCCGACGGGTCATGGGGACAAGTGCGGATCGAACCGGTTCGGGTCTGCGCCGGGTTAGTATAAGTACTAACTTCTCCTCCCTCTTTTTTCAGATTTTTCTTCTTCCTTAAACCCTAAACGCCGCCACCCTCTGGTTTGACCGAGAATCGCCTCCTCCGCAGGCTCCGCCTTGAACCAGATTTATTCCTTTTTCCGTCCCCATTCCAAATCTGGTCCTAGTTTTCTGAAACAGTTCCTCTAAGTGTCCCGAATAGCCTCAAACCGAGCCGGCTTTAGCTCCTCCGATCTCCACCGCCAAATATCGGATCAACCTTGTTTTCGGGTATGTGGTTCCTCTCCGTTTGCTCCCTCTTTTCACCGTTTGAATCTTTGAGATAATACCTACAACTTAAAAGCCCCATATTCTGACTTGAACTAAGCTACTTCACCTTCTTCCTTGAAACGAACCTCCAAATCCCGAATCTAAACCTCTGAAACCTAACTTCTCTCCTCTCCAATACCCATTCTAAAACCCTCTGTTTTTCCTTTTTTTTTGTATTTTTGTATATATTTTTACTGTAAAAAGATGGATTTAAGAACCCTAGAGTTTTCTCTCGAAAGCCGGCTCTCTCTAAAACCTCCAAAAAACCTACTGCCTCCCCCCTTTTATTCCAGACCACTCCTCCTTTTATTCCTAGGCCTATCCTATTTATTTTTTACTTTACTTGCTCGCTAATTTTCCATCTTTTGTTTATTTCTACAGGTGCCGATCCATGGGCTAAAACCGCGTGAAGGACCTATTTTTTTGACACGGTTTGCACCCTTAACTTCTTTGTTTTTGGAAGTTTTTGTCAATTTCTTGATTGCAGTTGTCATTTGTTCTCACGTGACTTCTCTTGTGTCTACAGGTTCTCTCTTCCCTCCTTCCTATGCTGAGGTGGCAGAGTGAGCTGGCATAAGAAGCTTCGTTGAGAGAATCTCCTCAGGTAATATCTTCTTTCTCCCTCTTGTAACTTTCTCTCTCTGTAACTGTCTAAAAATTGGGTTTACTGTATTTGCTATGTTGCTATTGATGAATGTTTTTTGAAATGCCTAAAAAATATTAAACAATGCTATATGCTTAAACGGAGTGATCGCAACTAAATGCGAAAATGTAGTGAGAAAAATACTAATTGTTATATAATGATGCAATGTTCAACTCTGTGTTTTGTGACTATTTCTAAATGTAGTCAAATGACTTGAACACATGGATGGAAATATGATTTAAACGCTACTGCAATGTGACTTTATGGGCAATGCGTACCACCTAAGTGCTTTGACTACTGAACTATTATTGAATGCATGCATGCTCTATTTGCTATGTTTAAAATATGATGAATATTATGAAAATAGCTCTATAGGATGAAAACTAATGAATTCTATATGCATGTGCTGCTGAATTTACTCTAAATTACATGACTTAGACCTATGTCAAAGTAATGTGCTGTGATGCTTGAATGTGACAATGCCACTGAAAATACCAGAATTTTTGTGATGTATGTTCTAAAGTTTCTGTGATGTATGGTGAAATGCTTGCTGCAGTTGATTGAGCGCATACTGAAATGTGGCTGCTGTTTTAGCTCTATAATCGAACTTTTTCAAAAATGATTCTCTCTTTGCCAGGTTCCCAGCTGAGCTGGACTAATTGGAGCTTGTACGAAGTTCCCTGAGGCCAATGGGACATAAACAGCTGCTAGGTGAGCTTCTCTGCATTTTGAGACCTTTCCTGGTAGTTAAAATGTATGCTCTGTTTGCACTTGGGATTTCGCTTGTCTGCTTGTGCTGAACCAGTTACTTGCTGAATCAATCTCATTATTTTGAGCTCTGCTTGCTGGTTTGCCTTTGACTTGCAACAATCCCCATTTCTGAATACTTGTTCCAAACCTATTGCTATCTGCATGGATTGTTGTAATCATTGTCCTGCATTTGAGTTCTTATAGTGCCCTATTGTTTCCACATCACTGCCATGGTTTCCTGTGTTATTTCCTTGTTGTCTCGCGATCCACAAACCAATGTTGATATTTCCTTCATTGTTTTGCAGGTTGTTGATTGAGCTAGGAGCACTTTAAGGAACTTAGGGTCAAAAGTTCTTAAATACTAAAAGAGGAGGGCCAAAGAAAAGAACCAAAGTTGAAACTTTTTTTAATTAATTAATTTTCGTAAACCTTGTAAACCAAATGTGAAAAACAGGTGAAGCTAATTTTTTTGTGATTTTGTAATATCCATTTTTTGTATTTTGTAATAATGTTAATGCAATATGCCCTGCAAAAGAAACAATCACTAAGTTTTGATATGATATGTAAAAATTGAAGCAATGGACAATGATTATGCATGATGCCATTTATAAGTGATATATATATTACTAATGAACTTGCTTGATAAGAAAATGGTCGTATGCTGCTAAAATAAATGTAGACATGCTTAATGAAAATGAAAGTGAAGATGAATATGATTAGTGCAAGTAAATTGCAAATACTCAAAACAAATGGATAAGAGAATGCCAAAAAAACTAAACCTCATTTACTAAAAGGGTTTAAGTTATGTTATTAGAGTGCGAATATACTAAATTACTATATGAAGGTAAGCCATGAAATATGCAAAAATGTCAAAGGTGCACATTAAGATTTTTGGGTTTTTTTTCAAATGCAATCTGGATGACTAAAATGAATTAGCTATTCTAAATTAATAATTGACTAAAATGTCCCTGAATCTGCAAATGACCAAAATGCCCATGAGTGCGAAAATGACCAAAATGCCCCTAAGTGACCCTAACTCTAAATAAGAAATAAATTAAAGGATATAGGACAAAAACGGGTGACTATAAGCACAAAAATCTCACCATAGTCAATTGACTAAATTCACCAAAGGAAAGGAAGTATTAAGAATTTAGCCACTCATAGATTTGGAATACTCCATTAGAAACTTAAGAAAACTTACAAACATGAGATGAAAGTCCTCCCTTGGCGGCTACCAAGGGTATCGCACCACTCTCTCCAAAGAGAGGGGCGTCAAAACGCTTCTCTCCAAAGTGAGAAACTAAACCTAAGCTATTTTTTAAGAAAAGGAAGAAGAAGAGAATATATCTTGGGTTCTACCTAATGTTGGTATTTATTGTGGACTAATAAGACTCCTAGAAGACTTAGAAATTAACCTAAACAAGTTCTAGGTCGGTATAAGCTCTTAACTTGGTTTCCAAGTCGGTTTAGAGGTCTTCCTTGGGTTGAATTTAAGCAAAAATCGGACTTAGGCCAAAACTGGAATCGTGCAGAAACTTCAAAGGAAGGCGTCGAAGATAGCAGAACTGGGCTCCGAACAACAAAGTTGTAGATCTCGGAGTCCTCTTTCCAACGCATTTTGAATCAACTCATTTGGAGATTCGGATCAAAAGTTATGGCCATTTTACAGAAACTGCACAAAATCCTAATCCAACAAGGACTAGGGTTACGGGATTTGGATGTTTGCATGGGCTTGTGTGGCATAGGGCAGCCCAATCCAGCTGTGTAATCCTCTTTTTATAATATTCATTGACTCCAAAAGGTTTTTAATTACGAACTTCGAATCTCCAAATCTTCACTCAAAAATGCTAAGTTCATATTTGTGACAAAAGTCATCAAATTAGCTCCAAAAATAATGAAAAACAACAAGTTTTCACTTCTCTTTTCTTCAAGACCTAAAGACTCAAATACTTGTAAAATAGGGCATAATCACACATAGAAAAATTCCAAAAAGCATAGGAAAATGATCATAAAAATACGGCATAATTTTGGTCTAATCATTAGGATTAGGATAAATTTGCAAACTCATATATGGATTATTACCTTGTTTCAATCCAGTCCATCGTTTGCATGCAATTTAGTGCAACTAGTTGTTAATTGACACTATTAAGTCCTTCAAGGTCTCTGCGCATACAATTCGGTCCTTGTCAGAAATTTCATTTTAGTGTAAATCAGTTGAATTTAGTTATTTAGGTCTAATTAAAGTTTAATTAAGCCTTTTTAGGAAATAATTCATGGTTAAATTCATAATTGATTTAGGATTAATGTTAATTGCTAATAATTTTGATAATTAAGGAAAATTAGGATAATTAGAATTTACTTTTAGAATTAGTTGCTAATTATTAGTGGTTAATTAGAAGCTAGTCAAAGTTGATTAAGCTTAGATTTAGCCAAGCATGCTCATTTTCATTCATCTTTTAATTGCCATACATGCCACCTCACATGTTAAAGTGCATTAATATTTGTCTTTTACCGTGATGTGGGGTTTTGATGCGTCAAGAGCTTATCATGGACATGAAGAACACAATGGGGATGATCAAGGATTGCAAGGAAGCATGGACAAGCTTAAAGGAGAGGATTGAATTGCAAAGTAACATGAAGATGCCAATCAAATCGCAAAGCCTCATGGAGATGCCATTAAGATGCCATTTGATCCTTTGAAGATGCCTTTAGGTCCGATGACAAGAGCAAGAGCTAAGAAGTTCAAAGATGCATTAACAAGCTTTGTTCGAACTCATCTTGAAGGCTTGAAGTCCATTGAAGATCAATTGGGAAGCATTGAAGTCGACTTGAGCAAGAATATTTCCAACGATTCCAAGCTATCCACCTTCCTTGAAATCGTTGAGCCCTAATGCTTACATTGTGTAATTCGGCCATATAGGCCTTAATTCTTTCTTAGATTAGTTAATTATGTAGTTTAGACCTTGTTTAGGGTTAGGCCTTGTCTAATTAAGTCCAATCCTTAGTTATATTTCCTATTGGTTGTATTTTAGGATAGTTTCTAGAAGTATCTATGCTAAACCGCCCTTCACCCTTGCATTGAAGGCCTAGGTCGGTTTAAAGGGGTTTATGCGTTGGTCTTGTGCCTATGTAAGGCCACCAATAGCTCTTGTAAACATAGGTTGAGTTGATTAATAAAGTTGAAGTTTTATACACCCAAATTGATTATCTTAGCTTCATTGTACTAGTTTGAGCAAACTTAGGGTTATTCAATCTTGTAGAGTCCTAGCAAACAATTAGGTTGTGATTGCTTAATTGTTTGTGAATCTTGTGATCTTAGGAGTTCAATTGCAGGTCTAATTGGGAGCCTAAGTCTGACAAGAGAAGAGGAAAAGCTTTGTGAAAGGTTGTCGACATACACATCTTGGAGTTGAAGAAGATCAAGTTGATTCTTGGCGGGTCTCAAGGATAGATTTGAATCTAAAACCCCTAGATTCGTATCAATTGGTAATCAGAGCATAGGTTGTCATCTTCAATCGATAAATCTATCATTCTATTCATCTATCATCAAGTTTTTCATCCATCACATCCATCTAGTTGAAAATTCTAAAAAATCAGAAACTTTGAAAAATCATAGCGGAGTCATCTTAACTCCGTTTGCTTTGAAATTTCAGATTTAGAATCCTTGTAGTAGTTATATCAAAAAATATCAAAAAAATAAAAAAAATTCGACCAGAAACTTGTGAATTTTGTTCTGGATTCGTTTGAGCTTGGAAAGCTTTGAAATTTGAGCTATAGACTTCTTTTATTGTGATCTTTCTGGGAAAAATACTAATAAAATAAAAAAATATGTGGTGTTATCGACTTTTTGCAGGAACTAGGGTTTTTGTTTTGGGAATTTGGGGATTAGGGTTTATCTTGTGCAACTGATTTAATTTGTTGCAATTAACCTTAATTGATAGTTTGATTGAGATCGTTGGGTTGCTTTTGCTGTGAATTAAGGTTTAATTTGAAGAATTTCAGGTTTTATTCCGAGTTTAACTCGTACACAAACTCAGTTTTTACAAGATTAAAAACGAAAAATAAAATCTATCCATTTAAAAATAAAACAACCTAGGATAATAAAAACTACCCATTTGATAATAAAACCACCAAGGATAATAAAAACTACCCATTTGATAATAAAATCACCATGTATTTAACTCGGACACAAACTCAGGACTTCGCTTTATAATTAGTGTAGATTGTTAACGTGTTTATCATTTACTGCTTACTTGCAGTTTCTGACCCATTTATTTGTTCGAATAAGTCTTGGAATATTTGCTCATTTATGGGCATGTTTCTCATTTTAAATCATTATGGTCCTTAATTTTATGAATTGATTATTACTTTCCTTTACATTCATCCTTGCAGGTCCTAGTTTTATTCATAATTAAAAGTCAACGTTTAAGTTTTGTAATAGGGGCCGTATATGTTTATTTAATTTAAAACTTTGACTTATATTGGGAAAGCTAGATTAAGGTTAATATACCTCATAATTAATTAGAAAAATCATTTACAAGCATGCATCATGACTATCTGTATTTAATCACTCTGTAAAACGATCATTTATTCTAAAAATGAAATACCTCTGTATGGGATTTCCTAAGTCGGGACTGTTTTATAAATCATCCCGGAGACTGGATCAGTGTATTTATCCGGTGGCCCCGATTAAACGTCCTTTTACCTAGTGGTTAACCATTCAACATATTATGAAATGCTATCCGAGGTTAATAAAAAATGGGACTTTAAACTCGGATGGAATGACAACCTATGCTCTGATACTAATTGATACGAATCTAGTTGTATTAGATTCAAATCTCTCCTTGAGACCCGCCAAGAATCTACTTGAACTTCTTCAACTTCTAGACAAGTATGTCGACAACCTTCACAAAGCAAGCTCTCTTCGTTCGTCGGCCCTAAGTCTTCAATTAGACCTGCAATTGAATACCTAAGATCACAGGATTCACAAACAATTAAGCAATCACAAGCTAATTGTTTGCTAGGACTCTACAAGATTGATGAAACCTAAAGTATGCTCAAACTAGAACAAAAGAAGCTAAGATAATCAATTGGGTGAATAAATCTCAACTTTTTTAATCAACTTAATTTGTGTTTACAAGAGGTATTTGAACCCTTATATAGTGATAGGGTCAACCAAAATCCTAAAATAAAACCCTAATTTTCGTCCAAACATAAGGGCTAGGGAAAAACTAGTCCAAGCTCAACTAGGAAAAGGAAATAAAAGCATAATTAAACAAGGATTGGACTTAGTCAAACAAGGCCCAACCCAAATAATATCCAAACTTAAAAATAAGCTAACCTAAGATAGAATTAAAGCCCATATGGCCGAATTACACAATGTAAGATCTAATGTTCATCGATTTCAAGTAAGGTGCATAGCTTGGAATCGATGGGAATATTCTTGCCCTTATCTTCATCAAAGCTCTTCAATTGCTTTTCAATGATCTTCAAGTCATCAGGATGAGTTCGAACAAGGCTTGTTAATGCATCTTTGAACTTCTTAGCTCCTGCTCTAGTCATCGGACCTAAAGGCATCTTCAATGGATCAAATGGCATCTAAGGCAACTCCTTGGTGCTTGAATCATCACTTGCGCAAACCATTGCTTCTTCAAGCTTGTCCTTTCTTCTTTGCCGCATATGCACATCATCTCCATGATCTTCATTGTGTTCTTCATGTCCATGATAAGCCATTGGCGCATCAGGGTCAGTCTTGTCTTTTTGCATTTAAGTTTAGTATTTGTAATTCCAAAAATACCCTTCCGGTGAAAGGGTCAGTTTCATCATTTTCGCATTTGAGTTTATTCTACTTTCCGAAAATACCCTTTCGGACAAAGGGTCAGTTTTGTCATATTTCAGCATTTAGTTTCAATTTCCCAAAATACTCTTTCGGACAAAGGGTCAGTTTTGTCACATCTTCGCATTTAGATTCAATTTTCTAAAATACCCTTTCGGATGAAGGGTCAGTTTTATCACATTCTTGTATTTAGATTATATTTCCCAAAATACCCTTTCAGAAAAAGGGTCAGTTTTGTCATATATCTTGCATTTAGGTTAAATTTTCTTCCTAAAATACCCTTTCGGTAAAAGAGTTATTTTGTCATGTCTCCGGTATTCAAAAGATTAATAGGTTTTAAGACTTAAGAAAATACAAAAAATTATGATTAAGCATTTAGGATTAAAAGGCAACCAACTTAGTAATTTCCAAGATTAGTGTTAGACTGTTAGTACCGTCATATTGACAGGCGTTATGGGGGTGCTAATTCTTCCCCACACGTAATCAACTCCCGGACCTAAGTTTTGGTTCGTAGACCGTAGTATTAGACTTAGTGTGTCTGTCGTCAAGCACATTGTACATTAGGTATAATAATAAGTAGATGACTAATCACACCTTGAAAAAGATTAGTGGCGACTCCTTTAGGACAGGTTAGTTTTCCTTAGTCATTTCGGCAGGGTTCCACCCTGTACCCACACGTTGCGACAGTAATATATTGGCTTTCCATGTCGTGTTAGATTGTCGTCCTTTTTTTTTTTCAAATATTCTACTGGATTTTGTTTTGTTTGGGTTTCATATATTATTTCTAATTAATTTATTTAATATGATATGTAGAAAATATCTTCTCCTTCAAACTTAACAAATATCTGAGATTTAGAAGTGTTGCAAAAAGATTGGAGTATTAAAGTATTGCTAATTCGGAAAGGAATATTGTTGAGAAATTTTCAAATGCCAAAGGCGATCGGAAATTTGTATAATTGATCTTCGTTCATGAACATGTAAATTTCTTTTACCATTATTTTTTAATTTAATTTTTTATTTTTAATTTCAATTTCTTATAATAATTATTTTATATTTGTAAGGCGCCCGAATCCAAGACATTTTATGTTCGAGAAAGCAATATCTAAATTGTTAGATACTTTTCAAATCTTTAATACCTATATTATTTCAAATGGCGTTGTCAAAAAAGGGAACTCGAAATTTTCTAATGTCAATAACAAGATTGAACTAACACTTCGGGCTCCCTCAAATTTAATTGGTTTCGGTGTCGGGTAGTCTGAAATTTGTGGGTACCCGACCCACTACCATCTCCAACTAAAAGTATATTGGACTGGAGCCGGCCGACACAACTTTTTAATGAATTCTAAAACTTAAAATCATACCTTTGCCTAAAAGTGAAGATATTTAGATTGAAAAAGAACATATATTAATATTTAAATTAAAATTTACTTCAATATAATTTTATTATATTACAAAAAATGATGCTTTGACTTTTAAATAATTTAAATATTTAATATCGTTTTAGTTTAAAAATGTTCAGCCACGTACAATGCACATGAAAAGTAAAACTAGTTTACTAAAATTGTAGCAAAAAAACACTAGTTTACCAAAAAGAAAAAAAAATCAAGTAAGAGTCCGCTTACTGTAGACACCCGTTTTTTGGCTCGTATCCTTTAATTTAATTTATTTTGTTACTATATTTGCATTTAGAGTCATTTAGGGTTGTTTAGATCATTTTGGCAATTCAGTAGAACCGTTTTGCATTAGCTTATCTTATCTCATGCTTTGCACATTTCATTATTGTAATTTCTAGTTTCTGCATGTCATTTTGGGCCTATATCCTTTTATTTAGGTTAAATTTTCCTTAACTTATATTAGAAGCATTCTAATCAATTCATAGTTCGTTTTTAAGTAAATCCACTCCTTTGGGTCCTTTGGGCTAACTTTTTATTCCATTTCGGGTTTTTCCTTCACACTTGGCATTTGGATCTTCAATTGTTAATTGAACCATTTCATTTTAATATGATTTGGGCTTTGACAAATTGGAGAGTCTAAATCCTCAAAAGAGTGGGTCCATTGAAGTTCCAAGTTCATATAGAAAATTACATGAGTTTTTTTTTATTTAGTTACAATCACTTTTACAGTTTTACATTTACAGAATTGAAATTCGAAAATACAAAAAAAAAGGGTCCATTTTCAGCCTAAGGCTTTTTGAACCCCTTTTGTGTTTAGCGCCCCTTATTTCTTTTGCATTTCTCAAGCTTTCAAACTGGTCTTTTCCTTCCTCGCTTGTTGTGTTAGTTCAGCTGGTCAATTATGTGCACCAAAGATTCAACTTCACAGAGTTGAAGCATTCGACCCTGGTACCTAATTCATACAGCAAGCACTCAAAAAAAATCTTAAAATACAAAAAACAAAGCATGTAGATACTAGATAGCATTTTCAATCACACACTGGCACACTCATGTCACACTTTCCAGTTCAATTTCAAGTTTCACGTAACACCTCTACATCAGATTGCATTTAGCACTTTCCCTTCACAAATCTATTGCAGCAAGCATATCATGAGCATTATCAAATTCAGAAAGATCATCAAGCATCCATTTTAGTTTACAAATTCCATAAGATCATTGCAGTTGCATTCAAAGCATCCCATTCAGCATTCAAGCATTTATATTTCCATCACCGTTTAGCAGCATTTCTCAATGAACAAAACAGCATGCATTGCAGTCACTCATTCTTAGCATCTAGTCAAGTTTACAGCATTATTAAACATTTGCATTTCAGAAACAAGTTCCAATCATCAAGCTTCTAATCTGTTCTTAAGTCTAGTTTATCCTATTTAAAGTTACATTGCATGGCATTCTCAGAGCATTTCATTCAAAATAACCAACATTTGAGTTAGATTATCTCTTTACATTTTTGGTCAGTTTAGCAGGCATGTAGTTGCATTGCATACCGCATAATAAGAGTGAATTTGACACACAAGCATGGCAACACATCAAGCAAGAGAAAGAGTGGCAATTCATCATTTCATCACTCACAGTAAGACCGAAAGGAAGAAATCATGAACACAAAGGGCACAAAATAGTTCTCAACAGGGTAGGAAGCAATAACAAAAAAAGGAGTGCTTACCATGACGTGGCAGTCTTTGATGGGTCCTGTTGGATTTGCCAGTTCAGCATGAAGGGGCAACACGCGAGTTGCCAAAACAACAAACTGCAGAGAGGGAAAAATTTTCAGTGAGATTCAATAAGGTGACAAACAGGACAAGCAAACAAGATAGCAAGAAGCAGTAAGACAAAAAGCAAGCACTTACTCTTATTCTGTCAGCACCAACACTAGTACCCACTGCCACGCCTACCAGAAAGCATACCAAGTTCAAACAAAGAGCAAATCAGACAGGCCAAGAGCATTTATATTCATTGAAAATGGGAATTTCAGAGGAAGACAAAAGCTACCTTCAAGAAGCCCGAAAGGATAGAAAGGGAATTCAATTCTGAAAGCAAAAAGCCACTTGAACCATTGGATGGAAAATTAGAGAGAGAGGATGGTGGAGATCAATTTTGAGTACCAAGAGTATAAAGGCTACAATGTTCATCAGAAAGGGGTTTTTTTGGGTTTTAGCTTTTTAAAAAAAAAATTGGGAGAGTCAGTTTTAATGGGAAGTTTTTTTTAGGGTTCATAGTTTTTCGATTACAGAGGGTTCTTAGCAACAAAAAAATACAAGAAAAGTTCAAGAAAACACAAAAAAAAAGGTCAGTTTTTGTTTTCGCTTTAAAAAAATTCTGGGGGAAGGAGTTTTGAGAAAAAACCTAGTCTTTCTAGTGCTTAAGATTCTGGGCAACGAAATACAAAAAAAAAGGGTTGAAGAAAATTAAAAAAAACACACAGAGTTCATCTTTTAAAAAAAACAGAGAAAAAGAGAGAAGCGGAAACAGAGGAAAGGAAGAAGGAAGTACCTTTCTTCGCTCATCTTCGCATTAGCATCCTCTGTTCATTGAAAACTTTTTCCATTTTTCTAGGGTTCGTTGATTCAAGAATTGAGAGGTTTCGGATCTTATCGTACATAATTGCTTTGGGGGTTCGTTTGGGTAGCCTTTGGGTAGTTCAACGCCTTAGTTTGGTGGCCTTTCGACGGTGGATTAGCGGAGGAAGCAGTGTTTGCAGCGGCTGTCTTCTTAGAGAGAGAGAGAGGAGACTGAAGGTATAGAGAGAGAGAGAAACGCGAAAGTGAAGAGGTAGGGGAAACGAGGAAAAGAAGAAGAGTACGGCTCAGCATCTTTTAGGGAAAAATCAAAGCTCAAAGGGGTAAATTTTTAAAAGTTATTAATTTAATCCTTTATTTTAATTCGATTAAGACCTGTACTTTGTTATTTGATTCACATAAAGCCTTTAATTTATTTCCTTGTTCACATAAAGCCACATAGTTTTTGATGTTTTCATTTTGGTCCTTCAGTTTAATTCAATTCGGTCCTCAAAGCAGTGCGATCTAAGGTCTAGTTAGTTTTATTTATGTGATTAAGCTTTGATCTTCATAATCTGTTGGAAATAATTCGATAGCTTAAATTAGAATTAATTTAGTTAGAAGTTGGGGGTTAGTTTATAAGTTGACTCAAGTAATTTAAAGAATAAAGACGTGACCTTTAATTTAGGAATAGTAATTAGCATTTAAACAAATACCTTTTAGTTTAGAAAAAGATGGTAATTTAGGGATAAATGAAAGAGCCTTAGTTTAGAAGTTGAATATTGGTAAGTGAGGAGCAAATTTGGCCTCCTTAATTTACGGATGACATATGGGTGGTTGGAAATAAAAGCTTCAACTTGGTAATTGAGCATGTTATCTCGGATTAAAAGATTGACTTTAGGCAAGTTAGTAATCTAGCAATTAAAATTGCATTTTTGATAATTTAGAATTTCGAAATTGGGTACGTTTACATTTAGGCTCTACTTTATTCTCGGTCCCTTCCCTTTTTTATATATGTTGGGTTTTATATTTCCGTTGGGTTTTTAATTTTGTTTATATTTGTTTATTTGCTTTCGGCATTTAATTTTCTTATTTGGCTTAAAGGTTAATGTTGGGCTTGGTATTTGTACTTAGGCTTTAGTTTATGTGTATATAGTTGGACTTTGCTTTTCAATCTATATGTGGGCTTTTATTTTCAACTTGAATCTTCATTTGAGTTTTTTTTTTGTAATTTGAACTTAGGATTTCACTTAAAATTTAATTTCAATTAATATGAGTTAATAATTGGGATAATTAAACTTAGTTTATATATCAATTCATCTACCTTCACGTTTAATTATTCATTGCACGCCACATTATCCTATTCAAAGTACATTAACATTAATCTTTTACTAAAATGAAGGGTTCTTTGAGCAACTGTACTCGGGTACAAATTCTCAGGAATCCTTCTGGACCAGTTTTTCCCGTAAATACCCTCATAATACATGGGAAGGGTTTACGGATTAGACTCCGGGCAGATTTGTGTTAATGCACATAATTAAAATCGATTTTATCATACACTTATATTTCCATCCATGCGACGAAATAAATGAGGTTGATAAAGGTTTTTTTAACTACGACGGGCGGACTTTGGGTAACTGTGCTCGGGCACGACCTCCCGGGCCTACTCTGAGATCGGGTACTTTTGTGGATATCCCCATAATGTGTGGGAAGGATCCTCGGGATTTATTCGAGTAAACAACACTTTAGCAATCAATTAAAAGTGATTAGATCATGCATCATTTGCATTACGTGCATAGTTATTAGATTTTAATAAATAAATTAAGCATAAAACCAAAAAGAAAAGGAGAAAATTAATAAAAAGTGGAAAATTTAAGATTAAGGGCTAAAAGCAATATTTTATTTCAAACCCATACTAGATCTTGATTAGATTAGAGGCACCGTCGTTAGACGGGCGTTTGGGGGTGCTAACCTTCCCTAAACGTAATTGACTTCCGGGCTTAGAATTAGGTTGCAAAGACTGGACCTATAGGTTTAGTGGGTCCCTCGCCAAGCCTTAGTCCTCATTAAGCTAGCTAGGTCAATCAGGTGACTAATCACACCTAGAATATGATTAGTGGCGACTCCCTCTCAAGTCGTTAGCGGCAGGGTTCGGACCCCGGACCCGCACGTTGCGACAGCTTGGCGACTCCGCTGGGGAATTTAGAGAGTCAGGCCTCACTTAGTCTAAACAAGATCTAGGGTTTAATAAATTGATTGCTTTGTCTTTTCTTCTTTGTTTTGCATCTTTTGTTGCTTATGCTTACTCATGCTTAACCGTGTTTTCATGTTTGCGGTGCATCAGCTTTAGAATTTAATAGTTTGATATTTGGTATGGTATGTGGTAATGGTAGGTTGTTCCTTCACACACCTCACTAGATTGGATCTTGCATTTGCATTTTTGCCACCCTTATTAGATTTTGGAGGTATAATAAGCAAGCCTTCGTGGGACCAACCAGGTCCCCGTATAAGTTGTGCGGAAAAACCTCCACCTAAGAAGATCCTACCTACTCAATTTGATGGGTAACGATAGTGTCGAATTGGGTTCCCTCTAGGTTTAGTGGACCAAACCCTGCATATAAGTCGGTACACATAAGGGACACCTCTTACCCTTACTTCTCGTTTTTTCAAGAACAAGAACCGTAGAGTGAGTAATTGCATTGCTCATAATAAATGGACCAACATGCCCCAAAGGACTTGTAGACACCCATTTTTGTCCGGTATCCTTTAATTTAAATCAATTTTGGCATTAGGGTCACCTAGGGGCATTTTGGTCATTTTGAGTCAATTTTTAATTTAGGTTAGCTAATTCATTTCTTAGTCGTCTAAATTGCATTTGAAAAAACCCAAAAAATTTTAAAGTGCATCTTTGGCATTTTTACATATTTTATGGCTTAGTTTCATTTAGTAATATAGTATTGTTGCATTTTAATCTTTTATTTAAATCAATTTGTTTCTTAATTTGCAAACAGGGGGGCATTTGAGTCAACTTTTAAGTTTTAGGATATTTAGGTAATTTAGTTCACATAGCATTAGGTTCATAATTCTAAAATACAAAAAATATACAAATTGGAAAATCATAAAGAGTTGCATTCCCTTTGCATTTTGCATTGTCATAGGACATATACCATGGCTCCTTTACATTGTTGTTCTTATCTAGAAATGCAAAAGATCTTTCATTTATTTCTTAATTTAGAAAAGTACAAAAAAATAGAGATTGAAAGGTGCAAAAAAGAGTTCATTCGTTTCTCTGTTTACAATTTACAAAGGAAAGTTGCCTCATCTTTGGAAGCCATTCAATCTTTGAACATGGTGTTGGTAACTACCATCTTACTACCAAAGACAATGAGTTAATAGAGCGAAGAATTTCGCAGACTACACTTCAATGCAAAATCATCACGATACATCAACCTTAAAAGAGAATGATGAGCACTCCGACACGGCAAAGCAGCAAGTAAAGGCATGCCAAGCATGTACCAGAAGAATTGAATCTGATAAATAAGGCACAAAAGTGACATTGAGCAGCAACAAGGACAGTGGCATTCGACCAGGCCAACAATTTAAACGCAAAGCATAATGGCAAGATATAAATGATTAAGGCAAAGCAAAATTTGTAAAAGGAAAAGGCATTAAGGCAATGAGAGTGCGAGCATAGGCAGCAGGTCATTCAATGCACACTAGGGTCACATTTCCAACAGCATTATCCAATCAAGTCAAACAGAGACTACAAGACCAGCTTCAGGGCATTAAGAACGCATTTAGCACTCACGCCATTCTCAGCAAGCATTTCCATTACATAGGTTTATGCCATTAGTCTTTAAGTGTTTCAATACATAATCATGCATATATTTCGTCCCAATCCTTTGCATTTTGAAGTGAAAAGGGAGCACTATACCTCAAGAGAGAATAATTGCTAGTTCACCTTGGTGCCATCACCTTAACTTCTCCTTTTGATCTTATCACATCACCGACCCCTGCAGAAGAGGACAAACTGATAAGTTCAGTTTTTACTTTCTGAAAATTAAGGCAAATTGCAAGGTTGAAAAGAGCAGTTAAATTTCAGAGTACCCACAGAGAGATAAAGTGTGAGTCAGCAATGTTGATAAGCAAGTTCGAATTTCACAAACTAATTTCAGAGAAGAGGAGCTGGAAATTACCTCATTGGAAGTCTCGACCAGCTCAGATTTCTCCCTTCCTTATCCCTTTGGCAACAGAATTGACCTGAGGGAAGAGACAAAATTGGTTAGCGAAGAAGATGGGAAATTGAGGGAAAGAGATAAGAAGGAATAAAAGTGGTAGCTGGCAGGGGATGAAGGGGGCTCTCTCACTCGGGAATCTCTCTCTCTCTTGATTTTCAAGAAGGATCACACAAAGCCACTCATTCTCTCTGGGATGGATCCTCTCTCTCTCCACTCTCTCTCAAAGGAAGAAACTCCTTTCTTTACTCTCTTCCTCTTAGCCATGGCAACCTCGGTTCAAAATAAGAGTTAGGGTTCATCGTAAAAAATTGGGGTTTTTCAAAATTAAGAAAATTTTTGGGAAACTTAAACCATGAAGATGGAGGAAAAGAGGTGAGGAACAATATACCTGAAAGAGAGGATCATCTGACGGTTAAATCGCCAGATCCGAAAACTTCTTTAACGTTTCTGGTGATGCTTGATTGATGGGTTTAGAGGTGGGTCTCGGCAAATCAAAGCTTGGATTCGGATTTGGGAGATTACGGTGACCATTTCTGGAAATTTTGAAGGTGATTGGCGTTCATTGGCAGCTCCGACGCGACGAGAGCGACCTCCGATGGCAGCGGCGCTGACGGCTGGGGTTCAAAGAAGAAGAAGATACCTTAAGTGAGAGGAAGAAAAGAGGCTTTTATAGTTTCACACAGATTAAGCTTAAACGACGCCGTCTTGTAAGTCCTCCTTTCAATTCTTTCAGTTTAGTCCGTATTGCTTCAATCTTTGTTTTAATTTGATGCTATTTGGGACCTCTCCTGTTGCTTTAATCAATTTAAGGTTCACATGCTTTTCATTTATAATAAATGGGTTAGATTTATGCAGGCTTTAACTTTAAATGATGAGTATTTATAAAGACCTAGACTTTAAGTTTCCAATTTGTTAATTTTCTTGTTAGAGTTGTTGTCTTTGGATATTAATTTGTTTATGATATGGGTTAAGCCTTAGAGATTAAGAAAAAATGAAAAAATGATGATTGGGATTGAATCTTGTTTATGGTCTTAAGCTAAGAATTAAGTCTTTTACTAAAAGTTTTGATTTTTGAAGTGGAACTAATTTGAATTGACCTTTGATCTTTCCTTGAGTTAATTTTAATTAGAAAAATTGAGACTTTGATTTAAAGTTTGAAGTTTTAAATTAAAATTAGCTTGGAAATGGTGTGTTGAATCAATCTTAGCTAATTTTAATTCGGAAAAACAACACTTTGAATTAAAAGCCTAATTCTTTTAAATTAAAATCAACTTGAAAAAGATTGATGGATCTTTTTGAATTAATTCAATTTTAAAAATTATGACTTTGGTTTTAAAGACTTTTTTTGGGGTGTTTTAATTAGGAAAATCGATTTGGTTCATATATGCTTAGTGATTTGTTTTCGGGTCTGTTTAGAGATTTGAATTTGTTTCTGTGTTCGTTTATATCCATGATTTTATGTAGTGGAGTACTATTTATGCTTTTATATCCCTGAACTTTGCTGATTGTTTACTTCATGTGCAGAAATGTCCCCAGTCAGTCCAATTTGGCCCTTACGTTTTTATTTTCTTTTGTTTAAGTTATCGGTCTAATTAAGCCATTGGGATTTGTAATAAGTTAGTAATTAGTGTAGGGATAAAGTAGAATCATATGCATTCATGTCATACATGTTATATATCACCTTGCTATGTTCAAAAATGCATTAACACTCGTCTTTTGCCGAGATGAAGGACCTTTCAGATAAATGTACTCGGGTACGAATTTCTGGGAGATCCTTCTAGACCGGTTTATTCCATAAATACCCCCATAATGACGTTGGAAGGGTTTATGGAGTTGACTTTGGTAGACTTGTGTTAATGCATGTAAATAAGATCAATCTTTCATGCACTTAAATTGTCATTCATAAGAGTTAGCTAAGTAAGAATCAGTAAACAGTAGTTGTTTTACAATGACGGGTGGGCCCCAAATAAATGTACTCGGGTACGAATTTTTGGTCCTCACTCCGAGATTAAATTATTCCCGGGATACCCCCACAATGCGTGGGAAGGTCTCCAGGTTAATTTCAAGTACACTGATGTTT
>AWWV01006086.1:0-13781 GCA_001974805.1 Corchorus capsularis | reverse complement strand
CTTGCAAGACTTTGCTTTGTGGACTAATTGGCCTCCCTCCTTCAAATGGTGTCCTACCACAATCTCTTATGCACACCAAAACTTACTTCAGCATGGGTAAGAGTACTTTCCCTAGACAAGTGTTCAAACTGTGACTTTGCTAACATGAAGCTATCTTGATCAGGTTTTGGTTATTGTTTGCATAAGGTTTCAAGTTTTGAAGATATGTACTTACTGAGAGTTAAAACTCATTGCTTGGTATTGAGAGAAATATGATCTTAGAAAAGTTTATAATATATATATATATATATACATATATATATATATAGCTTTAGCAGATTTAAAGGTTGTTCTCCTCTCTTTTTCTTCAAAAATATTTAGAGATACTACATTTGTGTGCGTTGGTGAAACAATTTTAGGTGCTTTTGTTTTACGAAAATGCTTAGTGTGACAAGGATTAGAAGAAATAGAAACCAAACAGATTCAAGTCTTTCACTCAAAATAAATGGTTCAACTTGCATTCTGTACACACTTGAAAACTCAAGTTGAAATAACTAGGATTTTGTTTGTTATTTCTTCTGATATATGTAAGTTCATTTCTTATTCTCTAGGAGTCAACTAAGATGGTTTAGGTGTAATGAGAATCCCTATATATGCTAATTGTTATTGTTTACTAATTTTGGGTGCTTTCGTCTACTTTATTGTTGATTTGATTACTGAGTGGCATAATCAACAATCTTATCCTGTTCTTTTTAATGTATGACATTGGATCAGCAACGATTCTCTATTGTCTAGACAACTTATTATTTTGTTGTGTATTCTGATATTATTTTGTCAGAATTTAAGAATTACTTTTTCAATTTAGATTAATCATGTTCACAAAGAGTGGAACTCCTCCATAAGTTCTCTGGAAATTTTTGTTTACAAATAATTCTCTTATGAATATTTGCTGTTGCTAATGTATCTACTTACATTTTTCAATTCCATTCCATCACTTTTTCAATATGGTACTAAATTGTTTACTTCACAAAAATAGATTTTACATATTGTGATTCTATAAGTTAATTTCAAAATAGTTGCCCACTGAGAAGTGGGGCCTTTGTCTCTCTCTTCTCTCTCTCTCTCTCTGTGTGTTCTTTTTTTTCATTTGTTGAATATGTTCAAATGAATTGTTTTTCTTATTGGGTTCCTTGGTGTTTTTTTTTCTTAAAAGGCGTCTCTATTTGATTTTTTTGTTCTATTGATTTATTAAATGCAAGATTGTTAATGGTAGAATAAGATTAATTCATGTCGATTATATTGTCATTGAGTTTTTTATTGAAAGTGATGAACTTGGGAAGTTGACTAATGTAAATGTCATAATCCTAATTTAGCTCTTTATCTCTCTTCCTTTGTGCAGGCTGAGCAGAGGAGAGAAGAAATAAGGAACTTCTGCTTTTGAGATATCCCTTGCGGAAATAGGTCAGTTGTTTTAACATTCACTTCTTATTCATGATTTCTGTTTACAAGATGTTTGATGATATGACTCTTATCAATGTTTTTTTCTAAGATGTATATTTTCTCTCCATGATAATTGAGTTGTCTCTTCTTTGAAGTTGTTGGCCTTATTTTGCTGCAACCATTTGCTTTCATAGGCTGTATTTTTTTCTTTGTCAACCAAAAGACACACCCAAAGTAATAAAATCATTGATCATATAAATAGTTAAATATTCACATGCGATTTCTTTTTTTCTAAAACTCTTGCATTTCTAGGCTGCTTGAAAGCCTCCATCCATGGAAAGTGCAAAGCCAGTAGATTTCAAATTTCACAATTAACAAAAAGTCATTTGGCATGGTACGATCAATTATTTGTTTGGTCAAGTTTCCTAAGTCAACTAATGACATTATCATATCTCAGTTCCATTATATTTATAAGATTGGTCTGAATTATTAACTAATTAAATTAATTTAATTACTCTGTTCAGAAAGGTTGCTACCAAGCTTATCTGTCGGAAATTTAAAAAAAACAAATAGAGAATTTGCAGAAGGCATGTCTGGGTTGGTCTTGGAAATAAGTAACTGCAGGTGTTGCTCTAACTATTGCTAGAGCTGCAGGCTGGTTTCATTATTGCTAGAGTTTTCTAAGTTTACATTTTGAGTTACAAATATCCCTGAATTTCCTATAGTTATTTAATTAAATTTAATTATTTTAATTTTAAAGTATTCAATATATGCCAATGAAAATTTTGAATGATAGATGCGGAGATATCAGCTACTTCCATTTTTTTCTGTATCATGTTCTTGAATAAGTGATTTTTGGATTGGTCTCTATGGTTCTCCATTTTTCTGTTCTTCTATGTTTATTGATTTGCGGATCATAGGTGTTCTATTTTTTGCCTAATTAACTGTACATTGTTGGGTTTAGGTTAAAGATGGGAAGCAACGAGACAAGCTCATTTGTTAACTTTGTAATGTCTAACTCTGTAGTACAAAGTTAGCAATTTCAGTAAGGTTAAAGATGGGAAGCTCATTTGTTAACTTTTGACTTAAGTTAGCAATTTCAGTCTGTCCACTTCATTTGTATTTGGTGCCTATCAATCAGGTTCTTGATTTATTTAATTTATCATGATTAAAACACTATATAACTATTTAGTTTTGGTTTCTATCTACTTTATTAACTTTTGAGTTTGGACTTTTTCTTTTGCCATTATTAGACAAATGGGTTTGTAAAGAACATAGGATTTCAATAAGTGGGACAAATTGTGCATATGCTTCACAATTATAGTGTTGAGTTGGAAATTAATGATTACAAGAATCCCTTAGTTTTATTCTCTTTCTCCCTCTTTTAAGTGACATATATTTAAATATATTAGTTTGTTTCACAATGGCATTTGACAAGAATCACTTGGCCATCATTGCTCTTCATGAAGTCCATCTCCAGGAAACTATGTTTTATGACTATCAAATTTTGGATTTGACTATGTATGGATCATATATGTATGTATTTTCTTTCAATATATATTCCTGCATATCAGGAGAATTATCCCAGAGATTCCATAAGGAGAGCATCATAGAAGATTTCACCCTAACAACTCCTTTCAAGAGTGATCATTAGGCGGTAAACAATGTAGTTAATTATGACTTATCATAGTGTTACCAACTCCTATCTTTTTGGAACATTGTTTCTAATACAAGTTAGACCATAATCGAAATCAATTGTCACCGTCTTTTTGGAACTTTGTTTCTAATATATCATATATGTTTTGTTTTGGCCACATGTTTCTAATATATGTTACTCTGATATTTTTGGAACTTTGTTGGTTCTGATACAAGTTAGACCATAATCGAAATCAATTGTCATTGTCTTTTTGGAACTTTGTTTCTGATATATGTTAGACCATAAAAGAAATCAATTGTCACCACTTTTCATTATTAACGTTGCATACCTTGAAACAATTTAGACCTTTCACTGTTAATGTTGGATATTCCTCCATAATATTAGTACCTCTGATTCCAATTTCCATTTTGTTTACAATCAATCTTAGTCCCTCTCTTACACATTTTTTTTAGATAGTGAATGTTTAAGAGTTCTAACATCTTAATACATAATAGAAATGCAAATGACCCATCTAATATTGTGAAATGACTTTGGAATTCTACCATTTTAAGCTCTGTTTGGTAGAGTTGTGAGATTGGTGTGGATTGAAATGGGGAGATTAGTTACTGTACGTATGAGATTAGAATTGTAGCTTTGTAGCTTTGTAGATTAGTTACATCAACGCAATATTCAACACATTAACGCATTAAATATACCTAATATTCACAACATCGTATGGATGATCCCGCAGCAACGCACGGGGCGGGTTTTATCTAGTACCAATAAATGTTATTGTCTTGTGTGTTATTAGTACCAAAAATAATCTACTTATTTGTCTTGCATGACACTATGTGTACTACTGAACCTTGTATAATATGGTAGCAGTTTTCTCTAATGGAACATTGCAACAAAAATCTTGCTAATTTATAACAATTTTATTAAGCTTAATCATCTCATCAACATTACTTATATTATATGAACTATATGATGAGCTTAAAACAACTTTTACGTGACCAATTATGAGAAAACTTTTTAATATTTTATTAAGAATAATGGGCCCTGAGCATAGATTTTGGAAATGCTAATTTGGGCCAACATATCCGGCCCAAAAAGGTTATATTATTTGGAAACCAATTGGATAATCCTTGGCGCAGAAAAACAAAAGAAATTTAGAAACCTGGCTTTGGTCTTTTTTTCTTGGCCGAAGAAGCCTGGCTTTAGTCTAAATTCTAAATTCTACTATATATTTTATACACCAGCCACAATAATAGTCTAAATTGTATACACCAGATCTTTGAACTCCGACGATAATTATGGCTCTGGAGTCAGCAGTAAGTTACCACATAGATCACGAATTTTATGAGCCTAACTAACGAGAATGATTAATTATCTGAAATGAATTTTCCAGAAATTGTAATAAATAACTTGCTTGATCTGAAAGCAATGGGGATAGGCATCAAAGTGATCTGACTTTCTTATTTTAAAAGGGTTTCTTACATTACTTGTTGTGACACGTTACATTTAGATATCAAGTATCTAAAAAATAAATAGTATATATGTCCTCGAAATCTAAAATCCAGAATTAATTATGTTTCTTGAATTCATTTTTAAAACACAAGTCTATGTCTGATCCATCATCCATGTGAAATATAGCAGAATATATAATATGGCAATTTTCATTTGTTTATTCAGTTTAAGGCTTGATTGTGGAAGGAAGGTGATGAGCGGAAATACAGGAAGCATTCGGCTTTCTTAAGACTTTAATCACTTTACAACTAACTAGCAAATCAATCATAGTATCCATCATCATTAATTAATTCTTATAAATGCTAATCTGCTTATGTTATAACTTTTTCGTGTGAATTTCAGAAGTGAAGAGAGATCATGAGCCCAGGAATCATGTTCCAGCAATGGTTTCAAGTTCAACAGTTGAATGCAGATGTTCTGTTCAACCCGGTCATCTTCTTTCCTCTCTTCTTCTCCATCTTGTATTTATTCAAGCTTTCAACAAGTAAGAAGCTCAATTTACCACCATCTCCACCAAAGCTACCAATAATTGGCAACATTCTTCAAGTGGGAAAACAACCCCACCGATCTTTCAGAACCCTGTCTGAGAAATACGGCCCTGTAATGCTCTTACACATGGGGCAGACTCCAAGTCTTGTAATTTCATCAGCTGAAATAGCCAGACAAGTCTTACTTACCCATGATGCTTTCATCGAAAGGCCTCGAATAAGGGTTGTCGAAACTCTCTTCTGCGGATGCACTGACATAGCATTTTGCCCTTACGGTGATTACTGGAGACAAGCTAAGAAAATCTGTGTGGTGGAACTTTTGACCCAGAAAAGAGTTCGGGCGTTTCAGCTGGTGAGGGAAAAGGAAGTTTCAAGGATGATTGAGGAAATACGCCAGTTGTCTCAGAGTGGATCTGCAGCTGCTTTATGGGAGATGTTTCAAGCAATTTCAAACAACATTATCAGTAGATCTGTTCTTGGTCGAGTGTATGAAAGAGAAGATGGAAATAAGGGTTTTGGAGAGTTATCAAAGCAGGCAATGGATCTGATAGGAGCATTTTGCTTTAAAGATTTATTTCCATATTTGGGATGGATGGATAATCTTACTGGCCTGACTGCAAGATTGGAAAGAATTTCCAGTGAATTGCACAGTTTTCTTGATGATGTTATTGAGGAACACCTGGCTATGATGGCTGATGGTGATAAACTAGACAGCAAAAAAGACTTTTTAGATATCCTTCTTCATCTTCAGCAGAATGGGATGCTTGACATTGGTCTAACTCAAGACAA
Source organism: Corchorus capsularis (assembly GCA_001974805.1). Lineage (NCBI taxonomy): Eukaryota > Viridiplantae > Streptophyta > Magnoliopsida > Malvales > Malvaceae > Corchorus > Corchorus capsularis. The sequence goes on along the minus strand of AWWV01006086.1, from coordinate 7,922 downwards.
CCTCAAGGCAATCCTACTGGTAAGTAATGCTCTTTTCCCCTCTCTCTTAATCACATTCATACACAAAATTGCACTTGAATTTAAAGGGAACAACATATTAAGGCTAGAGCATTATAATTATGATTACAGGACATGTTTATTGGAGGAACTGATAATACAGCAGCCACAATGGAATGGGCAATGGCAGAACTTATCAAAAACCCCAGCATAATGAAGAATGCACAAGAAGAGGTAAGAAGAGTGGTGGGAAAGAAATCCAGTGTCTCTGAGACTGATATCAATGAAATGAACTACTTAAAATGTGTTGTCAAGGAGACTCTGAGACTGCATACTCCCGTTATGGTCACTAGACAAAATCCCTCAGCTACTAAATTAGGAGGCTATGATATTCCAGCCAAAACTATAGTGTTGGTGAATGCATGGGCAATCCAAAGGGATCCAAAGCTATGGGACAAGCCGGAAGAGTTTATCCCGGAGAGGTTCTTAAACAGTTCGGTTGATTTTATAGGCCAACACAATCAGTACATTCCATTTGGTGTTGGGAAAAGAGTTTGTCCTGGAATTTCATTTGCAGTTGCATCAGCTGAATATACCTTGGCCAACCTTTTGTATTGGTTTGATTGGAAATTGCCTGGATCCCAAAGTTGTGAGGATTTAGACATGGACGATTGTTATGCTCTTATCATTCGCAAGAAAGCACCCCTTCATGCTGTACCAGTGCTGCACTCCTTTTCATAGACATGCTATCCATTGCCGCAGCTAATCAAATCCAAGGATTGATGATCAACTTAAGGTAAATTATGTATTTTCCCTTCATGCTATGAGGATGTCTTTACTGATCAAACTCATCTGGTTGCCATAAGACTCGATTAATTATTGACCTTTTAGGTATCATTTTCTTTTCAAATGTAAACATGTAGAATACAAAAGACAAAACCATCTCAGAGGTTATTTCAATTGTTTTAGCTGATATTTTGATTAATCGAATCAAATGAGGGAACTCTATTGCTTATTCTGGTCTTGAACTTCTAACTAACCCTGTAAGGTCTAATTTATGCTTCTTGAGGTTTATTATTACAACCCAGAAAGCCTTTCAGTCAGTAGTAGACAATTTAAATTTATGTGACAGAAATGGATGGTTGAGACAAGAGATGCCACATTCACACCATGCCCCATATCCATTCTCATTTATACTTCACCCCATTGATCAATATGTACAAATTTTCCAAAATAAGGCATGAGAAACTTAAACTTAAACTAAAATTTTACAGGAAACAAAGTCATACAAATCTTGAAAGAACCTTTAACACATTGTCCATGGAGGGTCTGTCATTAGGATCCTGGTGAAGACAAGCCTTAGCCAAGAATATCAAACATACAGCATCAGCCAATGGATAATCCCCCTCCAAAACAGGATCCATGAATTTGTTCAACTTCTCTAAGAACCCTGAAGAATGTTCAACCCCTGCTTCTTGCAAAAAGTTTAGAGAATCCATCAAAAGTTTCCCATCTGTAGAAGCCTCTTTAGCTGATAACAATTCAAGCAAAACAATACCAAATGCAAACACATCCACCTTGAGGGAAGCCAGACCATATGTAAGGTATTCAGGTGCAAGGTACCCCTTCCTACCCACAACTCTAGATTCATTCCAGCTAATTATTCCATTTTCTTCAATTGAAGTCACTGGTTTTGCCAATCTAAACCCAGTAACTTTTGCCCTCCAATCCTTGGTGATAAGCACGTTCTTACTATGAACATTACGATGAACAAAAGAAGGTTTTGTGCAGTGATGTATGTAATGGAGACCCACCACAAGATCAAAAGCAATCTGTGTTCTTCTTGCCCATGTAAGCTGCCTTGCAACATCTATATTAGACAAGCAATCTCTCAAGCTACCATATTTGGCAAATTCTAGCACAAGATACGGGCTGCTGCCATAGCAGCATCCCTCAAGCTTCACTATGTTGAGATGACTAATCTTTGTCAAGATGTAAATGACATCGCGAGTGGCTTCCTTACTTTCCATCTTCTCAATTGCCACATCATAACCACTGATTTTACCCTTATACACAGCTTTACCAATAAGACACCCCTCATTATTAAAATGCTCAGTTGCATTCTTAAGCTCCTCCAAGCTAAAATTCCTCAGTGACTGCTTTAACTCAGACATTTTATTAAGTAAATCGGGTGAAACATTTGATGATACTGAAGTTCTAGGAGGTAAAAGCTGAAAACTCATAGGATGACTCCTTTTCCTGATGCTTGTAAAAGTAAATACAGCTGCAATTAGCAGTATAATCAATGCTAGAAGACCAAGTGCAAGATATGTATATAATTTCAAGTGTCCTGATTTCCTACTTGGTTCAATTTTCCTAAGAGGAGTTGCAACTCTAGGAGTAGGCGGCGAATCTTCTTGAACATCCCAATTCACTGTTGGGACATCCTTTGTGGGAACAAGTAGTGCTGTTTGAGGGAAAATGGCTGTAAATGATTTCAACTCATTGGCATCCCAAATCACTGCTTCACTTACTCCAAATTTGCGAGCAATTAAATCTGTATGGTCATTCTGTATCAGAGGATATGTCACAAGATATTTGATCCCATCTCTTGTTTGATTTGCATTGGGGCAAGCACATCGAATGGGTAACTTGAGCATGAAGGAAGCAGAATCGTCACGTCCAAAGTCAGGATTCTCTTCCTTGAGACTTTGTGCTTTCAACAGCGCCTCAAATACACCACAAGCAACTGAAGCAAGAGAATGGTCTGTCCTGGAAAAATTGTAAATGAAAACAGATTGAGAAAACGAATTATGACAAGAACAGTTAACAGGTATGATAATCTCTCTTCCTAGTGTTAGATTGCGTGAATCAGCTTCAGCCATTCGGTTGATTTCGAGGATATCAGGCATGCTTAAATTGAAGAGAGATGAAATAGATGATATTGATTGAAAATCCTTCTGAGCCCTGTATACTATGTAAGCTTGGCATGGGAAGTCTTCTGGGGTGCAATTGTACTTGGACCCTGGAACTTCTGATTCTGCATCGCAATCTGATTCGTCATAAGGTTGCTGAGAATATACATGCCTGATCAGAAAAATAAGTATGCAAAAACTGATCAATTTCTGAAGAGAAGCCATGGTATGGTATACCAGAATGTGAAACTGACAGAAAAAGAAAAAATGTGCTATAGGCTACTAGTAGGGTCAGGGAAGTGCTTTTGCCTTTTGCTTGAAAGAGTCTAGACAGGGAAACTCACTATATGAAGTAAAGAAGTAATATGACCGCCCGGCCGGCCTTTCATTGTCATTGAGCTTTGATTTAGTCTTGCTTCAAGGGGTTATCATTGTTGCAAGTGTAATGGTTTCTAGGACTGCAGCATTTGGAATTTTATAATTCCCCATGGATTTACCTTCATTATGACAGCAGGGGACAGACAATGGATTGAGAAATAGATGGATACTTTATGACTCTTACTACATTGTTGCTTTCTCAGTTTATTTGGTTGTTATCAACAAGTTTACAGTTTGTGCAAAGCAAAAACAGAAAAGGGATGTAACTTGTGATCACTGCCATGAGCCCATGACCTATAGGCTATAGCAAGCCTTCAAGTTGTTAGTGTCGCTTTATTATTAGTCAAAACAAAAATAGTTGAATTTGGAAACATGTACATTACTAATTGATATATGAATGCTCACATGGTCATATTCAAAGGAAAATTAAAGGAGAGGCAATCAATTTTCGCTAGCTACAACTAGTAAAGTCCATCATTGCAGAAGTCTTTTCTTGTAGCAAATCACAACAATAGATCTGATCTCTCAAGCACCAACCCATCAAGGCGGCCCAAAATGGTAGCAAGGGGTCCAAATTAAGAGCCGAAAGGAGATTGGTAGGTTTTTTTTTCTTGATTTCTCCTCCACTTATTTTAACCATCAATTGTTCTTCTTTTTATTGATTTTGATGTATTTTTTTATACTAGTACTTATTATCCCACTGAGAAATTCATTGTACCTAAAAAAAGTATCCTATTGAGAATTTGATTCTCCGGCCCTTTTTCTATATAAAATAGGCTTTAATGGAGCACCAAGAGAAAGGAAATGCCAAGTATATACTGGTAAGCCATCAATGCATTATTGTGTATGGACTCGGAAAAGGGAAGGAAGGAACAAAGGGGAAATTGCTGACCGAAGAAAAAAGAAGACAAAAAGGTCAAAAACGAGATGAACTTTTTCTTTTTCTTTTGTGTGTCTGCGTGAAAATGATTAAGACAAAAGTTTAGAAATCACGAGGAAGCTAATTAGCACCCTACAACTTGCTCAAGTGTGTCTTTGGATCTTTACTGTGACTGTGAAATTGGACAGGAGATTTAGTATAATCTTCAATCTTCAATCTTCGATATCAACTTTTCTTCGATTATTACATGCACCGGACCGGCTCCTCAAAGACTCTTCTTGTCCCATGCGCCACGTCTCGCTTTGAACCTTGAAGCTGCCGAGAAAATAACGATGACTTTCCCTGCCTTTTTTTCATTTCATCATATATTAAAAGAAGGAAACGATAATTAGATTTTTTCAATTTTATCTTTAATTATCTATTATGAATTCGAATCACTAGTATTTACTCATTCTGATATTTTCCAAGAGAACCACTTCGTGGTTGTTTTTCTAGTCACAATGGAGGGTTCACGTACGAAAATTTATTTGTTTTTATGTTCCTTGTTCTGGGTCTGGGAGAAAATAAATCCAAACATTTGGATATAATTAATGTAACAAGTTACAAGCCAAATGAAAAATTGTTCTTTCCAACACATGTAATAAACTACATCGCTAATCTAAAAGAGAAAAAAAAAACACATTATAAATAAGAAGAGTTAAAAATAGTCAAAGAAAACAAAAAAGAAAGAAAAGAAAGAGTTGATGAAATAACAAAATGTGTTGTGGCACCTTTGCATTGGCCATGGAAAAGGGGGGACCTAATTTTTTTGTTTCTTTGCAAGTTTTGGGGATAATGAAAGCAAGACAGTTTTCTAAAATGAATGGCATGGTTTTGGCATGATTTAAATTTTCTTAGAAATTTCCATATTAAGAGGGGATTAGTTATTAGTTGTGGATGAGAGTTGCTTGCCTTGAACGAATTAGCTGCCGAAACCACATGCAATATTTGCTGCTTGATGAGTTTGACCTCTTTTATGGCAATGCAATATATATATGCATGGGCAGGCATGGATCAGCATTGTATAGCAGTCTCAATGCAAGGGCTTCCGGCTTTCCGCCTTCCATATATATAGCTGCTAATTTCCAACTAGAAATTGTGTATTCAATGTTTGGTGCGAATTCCTTGTGTACGTGCATGGTTTCATTCTCAAGAATTATAAGAAAATTCCACAAGAGTAATGAGAGAGTACTAGTAGTAGGTTAACAATTACTAAAACTAAATATGAAATGCATTGCATAACTTCCTAAAAGAATGCATGACATATATCATTGCTAATGAATGCATATTCTCTTAACCAATAGGAATTTCAAGAAATCCTTGGGACCCACGCATTGTTGGCACATGAAGTCCTTTTCCAAGAAATGACAAAAAAGGCCAAAAAAGAGAGAAGAAATGGAATTTTAGAAGTCTCAAAGGGCTGCAAAATTGTGTTTATTTTAGGAAAATGGCTAAATACTCAATTCAGGATATAAGGTTTGCCCCAAAATTCAATTCAGGATACATCGTTATTATTTGTGTCAATTGAGGATATAACATTATCGGATTGTGTCAATTCAGGATAAAATGAACTTAGATGTTGTGCGTGAAGAAAACGCGCTCTAACATGTTGACTTGGTTGCCAACGTGGAATATGTAATATTTTCTCTTTTTTTGGTACAAGTAATATTTTCTTAAATTAATATGAAGATTGGAAAAAAAAATCCCTCATTAAACTACTCTCTCTCTAAACAATTCTCTCTGTATCAAAAACACCAATTTCTCAAAAATTCATCCTAAATTAAGATCAAACCTCTCTCTTTCTCATGAACTCATTAAAAACACCAAGAACATTCAAAATTGCCAAAAATTGAACCGAAAATTTTATTGAATAGAAAGAATGAAACTAGTACCAACAACTTGCAAACCCAATTTATATTTATTGAATAGAAAGAATGAAAATAGTACCAGCAACTCACAAACCCAATTTAGATTTAGCCGCACCTGACCAAGACAGTACGCCACAAATACCAGAGGTAGTTGAGCAATGATCTAATTATGGTTATTAGCTTGCTTCCATTTTAAACATGGCCTGTCTGACTTCATCAAACATAATCTCAGCAGCGAGTTTATCTTTAACTTGAGTCGGGAGTTTACATCCTTCAACTCCGGTCTCTGCCAACTATATCCGGAAGCCCCAATACTTCTCTATACTGTCTTGTTCTTGAACACCAAAAAAACTCAACTGCTCATGTCGATGCCAAACCCCAAGTTTCAAGGGATTATGTCGAGCCGCTCCTCTGCAGTTCCCATTTCGCATCAGGAATTTGATCTGTAAACATAGAGTGAAGCCCGATGGTAATGACCAGTATAACTCTTCGCACAACTCTTTGCATAGATCCCAATCTCTGTCGAGGCTGTTGGATCCTAGAAATCAAAACAAAAGGAGTAGAGGAAGAAGAAGATCGAGAAGATTTCTTGCTAAACTTTGAAACTCCAAATTTGTTTTCTGGATGGCCGCCAAAAATAAATCCTCCCACAAGGATTTCATTAGCGATGCTCCCCGTAAGCTTCCCTCCACCACCACCATGATGTCTTCAACAACAAAGGCAAAGGGAAAAAAGGGCAGTCGAAGATGTCGAGGTTTCACCAGGCGTCAAGGCTAGGATTTTCATGCCACAGATCAGAATCCCAGGCCAAAAGCTTCCCCTCCTTGTCCACTACCACGGCAGTGGCTTTTTCCATCGGCTTGGCCTTTGACATCAAAAGAAACAGAGACAAATTTTTTTGAAGGTTGGATTCTTCAAATCTGAAAAGGGGAAGGATTCTTGAAAGGGGAAGAATAGGGCTGTTCGTCGTCGGTGGCTACCGACCAAACCGACTGCCACCGACGAAATCGACACTCGTCGGTGTTGTTTCAGCGGAGGCGGTCGGTTTGTCGGTTAGTAACCGACGGTAAACGGGAGTAGGGCGAACGGTTTTCGGTCATGGGTTTCAAAACCGAAACCCGACCGAAAAACCGACTAAAGATATTTATATATTATATATATATTATAATTTATATGTTATATATATTATATATTTATATTTTATATTATATTTAATTTGTTTATATATATAATATTAGAATATATCAGAAATATAATTATAAAATGAAAAATATAAATACCTAACTAAAAAATTAGAAATTCTGATTAATTTCTTTCTCTTCTGACTCTCTCTCTTCTTCTTCGAGTTCTTCTCTTCCTCTCTTCTCCCACGCATCGTAGTCCCTAAATTAATCGTAGGTTCAAACCGTAGGTTTAGGATTTTCAGTGGAAATCTAGTGTTCTTCCATCCCATTTGTTGTTCCCCTCTAGTTTTAGGCTTAATTTCTTCTTTAGTTGCTTTATCTCACCGAAAATTCCAACCTCAACCTAGGAAACCCTAATTTGTTTAATCCCTAATTTTTTCCCAATTTCCAGTTTCGATGGAAGAATATTAGATTTCCCCCCTTTTTTCTTTGTTTTGCTTCACTGTTTTGATGGATTGAAACGAGATGTGCGAAATTCCCAATTTGAAAACCGACACTGTTAAACCCAAAAAAGAAATCAAGGTGAGCAATTCCTTCGAGTTGTCTCTGTTCTTTATCAGTTTATACTTTTATAGTTGATGATATATACTATAATATTAATCCTCTGTTGTATCTTTGATTTCTCTCCTTATTTTTTTAGGTTAAAGTTTAAAACAGAAAG
>AWWV01006084.1:0-34311 GCA_001974805.1 Corchorus capsularis | reverse complement strand
AAAAAGCACGGGATATGATCAGGGAAGAATTTCAAGGATCAGATAAGTCAAGACAGCAACAGTTGGTGACCTTGAGAAGACAATTTGAAGTTATCAGAATGAAGGAAGATGAAACAATAAAGCAGTATGTTGACAAGATTATTGGTCTTGTCAATCAAATTAAGATCCTTGGTGATAATGATTTCAACAACAAAAGAATTGTTGAGAAGATCATCAATACTCTTCCAGAGAAGTATGAAACCAAACTTTCTGCTCTTGAAGTTCAAATAAATGTATCAGAAATGTCTTTGCAAGAACTTGTGAATTCTCTGTATTCACTTGAACAAAGAAGAGCAAGTAGACAACAGCAGACAACTGAAGAAGCTTTTCCAGCAAAAGGGAAAGAAAAAGCTCAGAGCAGCAGCAAGAAGAAAAGTGACTGGAAGAAAAATAAGAACAAGAAGGAAGCTGGAACAAGTAATAATGATGATGATAAGAAGAAGCATCCTTTGTGTAAGCATTGCAGAAGGCCATATCATGCTGAGAAGGATTGTTGGTTCAATCCAAATGCTACATGCTCCAAGTGTAATCAGAAAGGACATGTAGAAAAAGTCTGCAAAAAAACAAGCCTCAACAGCAACAACAAGCCCAATTGGCTGGAGATACAGAGTTGCATGATGAGCAGATGTTTGTTGCAACATGTTTTGCTGGAAATTCAAGCAGAAACAGGAATGAATGGCTAATGAACAGTGGCTGTACACATCATATGGTTCATAACAGAGAACTTTTCAGAAATCTTGATCTCAACTTCAATTCCAGAGTCAGAATTGGCAATGGAGATTACTTGGAGGTGAAAGGAAAAGGTGATATTGTGGTTAATACTCCAAGAGGTAACAAAGTTATTACTGATGTTTTTTATGTGCCTGAGATAGATGTAAATCTGATTAGTGTTGGTCAGTTACTTGAAAGGGGCTATAAGGTAGTGTTTAGTGATAATACTTGCACTATTAGTGAACCTGCTGGTTTAGAATTGATGACAATTGAGATGAATAACAGATGCTTTAGTTTGACTTGGGGTGAATCTAGTGCTTTTATATCTTTCAAAGATGAATCTAGTCTATGGCTTATGAGACTAGGACATGTGAATTATTTTTCACTAGATTATTTGCAGAAGCATGAAATGTTGCCAAATTTGCCTAAGTTTGCTACACAAAGTGAGATATGTGAAGTGTGTCAGCTAGGTAAACAGACTAGAGCTCCATTCCCCTTGAGATCAAACTAGAGATCTACCGAGAACCTTCAACTGATTCATACTGATCTTTGTGGTCCAATGAGAACTGCTTCACTCAATGACAGCAAATATTTCATACTGTTCATTGATGATTTCACCAGATTTGCATGGGTTTTCTTTATGAAACAGAAGTCTGATGTGGCTGGTATTTTTTGGAAGTTCAAAGCCTGGATTGAGAATCAGGTTGGGAATAAAATCAAAGTACTTAGGAGTGACAATGGAACTGAGTACACATCTGACAGATTTGAAGAATTTCTGAGAGAAGCTGGTATTGAGCATCAACTTACTGCTACTTACACACCACAACAAAATGGTTTAAGTGAAAGAAAGAACAGGACGGTCATGGAAATGGCTAAGAAATTTTGGGCAGAAGCTGTTAACACAGCTGTATATCTTCAAAACAGGCTTCTCACAAAAGTAGTTTAAGGAAAAACTCCTTATGAGGCTTTGATCGAGCTCAAATTATGCATATTTTTATAGCTATTTTTCTATACTTTTTACCACTTTTATATGCATTTATACCTTATTTTCTAAGTATTTGTGTTTTTAATCTTTATGAGATGTGAAATTGAGAATTTGCTTATTTTCACTACTTTTGGGGCTATTTTGATTACTTTTTACACAGATATTAGCAAAGTAATTTCGAGTATAGATTTGGAGATGCAAAGTTCGTGTTTGAAGATTTTTTGAAGATAATTTGAAGATTTGAAGATAATTGAAAAATTATTTCAAGAAGCAAGAATTGAAGATTGGAGCTAAAATTGCAAAGGATTGAAGCCAAATCCAGAAGAAGCCCTGAAGCTAAGGAATTTTGCATTATTTATATTGGAATATACTTAGCCCATATAAACCTATAATTGGAGTTAAATTCTCAATTTGTAAGCCTAATATCCAAAAGAATATCCAAATCCCGCATTAATCCCGTAGATTTGCGATATAAGCCCGTTTTCAGCGCAGTTTCGGTAGAAAAGCCATAACTTTAGAAGAAAGATCAACACTTGTCAACAATTGCAAGGCGAAAAGTGGTACCAATACCGGGAGAGATATAACCAGATCTGCGCAAGTTGCCCTTACCCCAACATCAGCGAAGCACTTTTGATCTAACACTTTTATGATGGCCTTATCTATGAAGATCGCACCTATGTCGATGCTGTCAGTGGAGAAGGACTTACATTCAAACCCCCTGAAGAAGCAAGGAAGCTGCTGAATACTATGGTGGAAAATATACATCAATTTGGTACAACCAATGAAGCCGATACAACAAAGGATTCAGAGATGGCCGAAATTCGAAAAGAGTTAAAGGAAGTGACTACTCAATGCGGAAATTTAGCAAAGATGTTTGCTGAATTTATGAGTGTTTGTTCACAACCTTCTATTCAAAAAAGAGGAATCAACGCTACTGAAGAAACCCAACATTGGATGGAATTGCCGAATGTACCTGCGATGTCATCTGTTCCAACACCTAATTTTCCTAAAACACTACCACCCATTGATGTGTTCGATGAGCCAATTCGAGGAGACATGAAGAGTTCAATCGAAATCAAGGAAGATGCACTTGCCGTGCCAGACGCTGAACATCAACAATCAGAAGAAGAATGGATTGAGGAAATGCAAGCTAAGTATGATCCACTACCATTCCCTCAAAGGTTTGCTCAACAACTCAATTTACTTCGGAAATTAGAGGTAAACATTCTTTTAGTTGATGAAATAGCCAAAGTACCAAGGTATGCTTCTTTTCTTAGAGAATTATGCAATAATAAGATTAAGTATGGTGAAAAATATGCCTGCATGGATGAAAATATATCTGCTGCTTATCAAAGGAAATTGCGTCATAAATGTAATAGTTTAGGTTCCTTTTCTATTCCTTGTAGTATAGGAAAGAATGACGTAGGTAAAGCTATGTGTGAATACGGATCTTTGATTAATATCATGCCTTATTCTGTTTATAAGCAATTGAAAATAGAACCTCTGCTTGAAACTGATCTTATTATCCAATTTGCTGATAGAACTAACCATAAACCTGAAGGTTTAGTTGAGAATGTTTTAGTGCAGATAGGAGATTTTGTTTTTCCTGCAGATTTCTATGTCCTGAAGATGAGCGAAGATGACATTCATCTACCTCAAATGCCACTACTGTTAGGAAGACCGCTTTTGATTGCAGCAAGTATGGATTTCAACGCAAAAGATGGAACAAACACTATGGAATTCGATGGAAAGCCCATTGTATTCAACATAAGTGAATCAATGGAAGCTCCTGCCGAAATTCATTCTATCTATTTCATTGACACAATTGGTACTTATTCAGAAGAAGTACAACAACTCAACCAAGAAGATGAACTTGAAGTGATCCTTATTCAGAAGAAGTACAAGAACTTCCGTTGAAGAAGCAGAAGTCGAGATGCCAAAAGAGATAGCAGAAACTGTCAGAGAACTATCATTCAACGAAGAAGTGGAGACAACGCCCAAGCCATTACCATCTATCATTCAACCTCCAGAAGTCAAGCTGAAACCGCTTCCTAAAGGCCTGAAACATGTTTTCCTTGGAGATAATGATACCCTGCCTGTTGTTATTTCAAGTAAATTGAAAAATTTACAAGAACAACTAATCAGAGTCTTAAAGGAACACAAAGAAGCCATTGGATGGACTGTAGCTGATATCAAAGGAATAAGTCCTACTGTATGCATGCATAGGATTCGACTTGAAGATGATGCAGTAGCAGTTCGACAACCACAAAGAAGACTAAATCCGAATCTTGCTGAAGTTGTCAAAGATGAAGTTCTTAAATTACTTGGAGCTGGTCTCATCTATGCTATATCAGATAGTAAATGGGTTAGCCCGGTCCAAGTAGTTCCAAAGAAGTCCGGATTCACTGTCGTAGAAAAAAAGGATGGAGAGCTAGTTCCTCAAAGATTGCAGAATTGATGGAGAGTATGCATTGACTACAGAAAGCTGAATTCCGCCACAAGGAAGGATCACTTTCCACTGCCATTCATTGATCAGATGCTGGAAGGATTAGCTTGCAAAAAGGGTTCTAAGATACATCAGAGGAACTCTTAGCTTTGGTGTTTTCTTTACTAAGGTTGAAAAGGCTGAGCTCTTTGGATATTCTGATAGTGATTGGGCATGGTGTGTTGATGACATGAGAAGCACATCAGGGTATGTTTTCACCCTTGGTTCTAGTGTTTTTGCTTGGAAATCAAAAAAGCAGGAGACTGTTGCACAATCAACTGCAGAAGCTGAATATATTGCAGCAGCTGAGGCAATGAACCAAGCAATATGGCTGAAGAGGTTATGTGAAGATGTGCAGCAAGGAGTGAAGGAACCTGTAAAGATTTTGGTGGACAATCAATCTACTATAGCAATAGCAAAGAACCCTGTATTTCACAGCAGAACAAAGCACTTTAAAATCAAGTTTCATTATGTTCGTGAGATGGAGCATGAAGGAGAGATCAGTTTACAGTATTGTTCTTCTGAGGAGCAGCTTGCAGACATCTTGACAAAACCCTTACCAAGAGTTAGGTTTGAAGCTCTGAGAATGAAGCTTGGAGTTTGCAGTAAAGGAGGAGTGTTAGATTAGACAGTTTACATGCAAATACTGTTTATGATATAATTAAGTTTTCTTAGTGCTTTATGAGCTGTCTTAAGCTAAATTTGCATGTTAACAGGTGCTATACACTTGTTTTGCTTTGTCAATTTTCTTACATGCAAATTTACATATGTCTCTATGTACTTATCAGATATAAATGAAATGCATGCAAGACTTAGCAACTGTAGCTAATGTCTTACAGATCAAATTCTCTGTTTTTCTTTCTTCTTTCTCTCTTCATACCAGTTCATCTCCTTTTATGTCCATGAAAAACTAACACATGGCCAAGTTGATTTTCTGAACTTTTTACTCGGGTCTCTAATTCAGGTTTAAATGAGTAACTTTGTATGTAGGTTACTCAAGTAAACAACAATCAGACCTTAGTTAATAAACATGAAGATTCCTCTGCCTAAGTTCAAAGAAAAAAAACTAAAAATTTGACAAACAATCATTTCTAATGACCGGAGAGTGGGGCAAAGCTGCTGCCGGAGAGGCGACCTAACGCTATATTCAGCTCGGCAACCACATCTAGCTTTCCCCTTTCCGCAAGATAGATTTTCAAGACTTCAAGGAGTGCGTGCTGTGTGCTGCTCTCCAAGAAATGACCTGCTTTACTCCTTTTTCTAAGTTCTTATTAATTGATTTTATCATGTCTTTTTCAAGTTTGGGAAAATTTCAGTTTTGGCCCTTTTAATTTGAGAATTATAACTCAAATGTCCTTATTATCAAGTTTTATTAATTTTTTCTTACCAAAAAAACGTGTTAAACTCAAAGTTAAAAGTAAAGGATTATTGTTTTTCTTTTTTTTTCTTTTTTTCTAATTGCTAAATTTAAGACAAAATTAATTTACACCTAATTTGGGATTGAACCTTTTAATTTTGTTGAGAACAAACGTTACAAAACCGATTTAATGTATGTTATTATATGTGCCTCCTATTTTAGAACACATAATAACATACATTTTCTAAATAAATCAAGAGCATCTTCTTGATTCGGAATTAATCTAATGTCTTCTGAATCATAATCATCATTGAAAGATTTAATTTTTTCTAACAAATAATGCTTAGATTGAATTTATTCTCACGTATAAAATTGTTTACTATCTCAAACAGATACCAATCATTTGTTAGTAAAGTGTGTCCCAAATTGCATTAATACTATTAGAGTTAAATATTAACTTCAAATACTTCACAAATTTCATGATGCACCAATTCTCCTAAATAGGAAAAAAAAAAACTTTGAAATTAATCCTCTAACCTCCTAACAAAGGGACAAATTCAAAAAGTTATATATGAATCCGATTAAATAAAAGTAGAAGATCCTACCTTTTAATGAGAGAGATGAATACATGACCAAACAACAAATGAAAAGACAGAAACAGTAGACGAAATAAAAAGATCATTAAAGCTTAGGAAATAACAAAAGTTCAATGAAATCTCACCTACAAAAAGGATTAACCATCAGAGGTAAGTTAGAAAACAAATCACCAATTCTTGAAGTGTATGGCATCTGATTATAAGAGAAAAGAACCAAGACTGGATCAGAGAAACCGAAAAAAAAATCGAAAAAAATTTGAAGAAGAAAAAAACAAATAAAAACAGGGGAGAACTCTCAGCAGTATTCTACCCTTTTTATAATCAGGCAGTTGAAGGCCCGATTTGGTGAGCGTAATCCTCATTGGATAGGAAATATGTGTTTCTGCCGAAGACCACCATGTCCCAAGTAAAGCAAAAGAAGAACAAACAGAAAAGAAATTCGAGAAAACATGCAAATTCTAACAAAACATGGAAAGGACATTTGAAAGTCATGACATAGTCAAAAGGAAGACCTTACAGTTTGTACATCCTTTACTTATATCTAATAAATAAACTTACTACAAAGTTTACCTTGATATACAGAAAGCAATTATTGCTTATCTCCAATTGCGTTTACCCAGCTAAGACAAAAGAGAAATAGAAACCTATGTAGTATATGGGAGGGAAGGAAGAGATAAGCAACCTTTGGAGGCTTTGACCTGCAAAAGGTTGCTTGTGCAGTCTCTAACAGTGGTTTCTGCTACTAGCAAGCATGTGAATTAAATTGAAAAATCAAGAAAAAAATGCAAAACCATCTTAAAATTTTGAGGGAAATCATATCATGCTAGAAAAAAGAGAATTGGTGATCTATAACTGAAAAAAAAATTATACATGTAGTACCTTAATCATATATCAAATCATGGGTTGTTTTCGACCAACACCAATCCTTAAACCCAAATTAAACCTCTGTTTGTAGGATCTTAGAATCTAAAATTAACAAACTGGTAAAACCTAGATCCAAGTAAAATCATGATTATCAAATTCTATTAAAAATTCTATCAAACTGGTTTTGGTTCCAAAGGATTAGTTTATTTAAATATAGACTTAAACATTTAAACATGAAACAGCTTACCTATGTCAAGCTGACATATATATATCTGACCTCAAGAATTACATGTAAATTAATGAAACTAAGGTTTTGAAGATTATTTTCTGACTTTAACGCTACCGGTTCGTTCAAAGACAGATTCAAAGAGGATTTACCTTTCCAATCACAACTCATACCGTTACATCCACACAAGTATAGAATGTAATTCCCCATAAATTCTAGTGGAGTTAAATTTTTCGTAAAAGCAACCCAAAACAAAAGAGACCAAGGCAAGAGCTAAAGCAGTAATAAAAAAGGTTAAATAAACAAAATCCAGCTCAAGAAAGTTACCCCATTACCAAACTTGCCATCTCCTGCAAATGAGGCTCCATTACAATATTTGAGCTTCACATGCTGCACTGCCAAAAGAGGGAAACGGGTACCAAAGAGAGGGATGGGTACCGAATAGAGGGGAAAACAAACCTCAATATTAACATGGTAACTAACAAATTAAGCAAATCTCAAATCAACCTAAGTTAGTACGATAAAGAAAGCCAACAAACTGAATGACTGACAACCTAAGTTAGTACAATAACAGAATGAGACAACATCCATAGGATAAAGTGACAAATCTGCAGGATACTATAAGAGCAAAGCATGTAACTATAAGAAAAGGATTAACACCATAAGAAAAATTTATTACCTAATAATAGCCTTCATGTTAGTGCATAAATCTCCTTTTCCAGTGTGAATGAGAAACTTTCTTTTTAGGTTTGAACCACCGAAACATTCCTACAACATTAACA
This sequence comes from Corchorus capsularis, assembly GCA_001974805.1. NCBI lineage: Eukaryota > Viridiplantae > Streptophyta > Magnoliopsida > Malvales > Malvaceae > Corchorus > Corchorus capsularis. Next base: position 26,266 of record AWWV01006084.1, on the reverse strand, counting down.
AAAGAAATATAGCATAATAAATACCAAAGTCAATAACTAATCCAGCCAGCTGAACCGAAATGATCAAACTGTATAAGCATATGCACAACCCCAGATGAAGTAATAAATATTTGACAAGAATAGTTTTGAACAAAGATCCTTGCATGCACGTGACAATATGAGACTACAATATTCTTGGCCGGTAATGCAGATGCAGCAGAGCAAACATGAAAAATCATGCTGATATATGTTATATTACATCCATTAATTAGAATTAAGATTTGGCTGCAGCATCTGCAGTGAATGAAACACTTTAAAGATGGGCTATACAATCCATTCATCAAGGTTCCTTAAGATCATGCTTTTATAATATGCACTGAGCATAACACATATAACATGTTTAAATTTGGTTACTGCATCAAGAATATGGAAAGATATTTCCATCAAGAATATGGGCAACTATATTTAAACATGTTAGCAAGTTCAGCAACAAAGCTAAAATAGGGTCCAAGATAATCCAACAGATACGAGATAAGCCGCTAGGAAAAATGGAGAGGAAAGCGAGGCAATTTGAATGAGCAAGAGAGAAATACTACTATTAAATCCAGAGGACAACAAAGACTTGTTGAGGTTGATGAATATGACAGTTAAGAGTCAAGAAGTATATCACATATTCCAAAAATTAGGAACTATGCCAACAATATAGTTAAATTTTTAGCTTTAAATTTCTAAAGTTTTTTTAAATATGCACCTTGCTGACCAAGTAGAAGGAGAGAGACAAACTTACATGCCAGATTTTGATGGATAAGGCGGTATAAAGAATAAGTTGATTTTTAATAAATCTCAAAATAAACACACAAAACCGGATGCAAATTTAATGATGCCAAATTAGATTTTGAAATTCAAACATCCCAAAATGAACCCAATTCTAAACTGAAGTTGACCGGTAGCAGATGGGCTGTAAGTAAATAAAAGAATAGAAATCAAGGATATAGATCAAGAATTAACACAGCCACTGTCGAATTTGACATTGTTCAGAGTCAAGTCAATGACTGACACCCCCAACAAATATAGCAGGATAAACTCAAAAACAATAGCCTCTAATTTGTTTTTCTAAACAAAGGCCAGCATGCCAATCTCTGTTAGCATTTTCTAATAGCTACCATATGTCCCTTTTAATTAACCAAATTATAATCCCATATATATAATAAACCAAACGAATCATGTTTAACAATCAAGGCTTATATTTTCTTTTGGATTCTCAAGTCAGCAAGTTTCACTCATGAATTCTAAAATGGCAAATCCTTTCGAGAAAAGAGCAGAGACAGTGTTAGATGGAAAAGGTCTCCCTAGATAAAAAAACAAAAAAAAAACAAAAAAAAAAAAACAAAAACAAAACAAAACAAAACAAAAAAAAAACAAAAAACAATTAAGAGAAGTGACTTCCCCATTAATTTCATAAAGCGGCCTATAATTTAAACTCAGACCAAATCTCAACAACCAATCCGAGAATGAATCATCAAAACAAATGGGTAAAGAATTTTGAAGGAAATGAAGCACCAACCTGTTTAGATCCAGACACTAACTTACTTCGACAACGACAGCATTACCAAACCCAAAGCCACAAGCCGGAATGTCCTCCTGACCAAAAGTTTAAAGCAATTTATCATATCGCCCACGACTACAGATAGCTCTCAACTTTGCATATGTATTAAAATCTGCAAACAACATTAGTCCTGCTCAAAATTCAAACGGTATAAAGAAAGGTGACAAATGATAATGAACATTGCAAACAGCTTAGAGAATCTGCATACGATAAATAATTAGCGAAAGATAAAACAGAGTTACAGTTCAAGAAACTGACAATAACCACACCCTATCACAATACAGGGCAACTGCAAAAGATTCTCACATACTAACGGGGATAGGCAAACCCAATGGCATTGATGCAAAGTTCGGATATCATTCGTTTCAAAGACATGGGCTAAAAAATCTAACCTCAAACACAACACCAGTGCAGTAGGCAAGCCAACGAACAACAGCTGCATCAAACCGAATCCACTGGAAATAAGCAAACTTCTCAGCAAGTGAGAATAGCCTCCTCAAGTCAGCAATACCCTCCCCAGCACCTCCAAGTATCTCCACATTTATGCATAAATATGGCACATATAATCAGAATCAAACCTATGCACTCCCACAAAAACTGATTAATTGACCATAAGCGAGTGAATGATATAAATAATAAGCAACAAAATTCTGGCAAGCCCAACCTTAAAATTTTGTCAACGAATTTATAAAAAGGACCTGCAATAGTTGCTTAATAGGCTGATCGGCCAATCCAGTGGGCTCCAAGACTTTCTTAATCACATCCATTGGAATCTTTTCAATCTAAATCAAGAAGAAGAAGGGACCACGACCCAAATCATTAACTAAGAACTGCATGAATAAGCAAAGAAGAGAGAAGAGTTGCATCCAAACATTACAATCTCCCGTGAGCTATAAACCATAGACATATACATACACAACAGACACACGAAGGAAAAAAAAAAAAACTAAGATCAGAAGGACTTCAAGACACAAAAAGCTATACAGGGCTAACAGAATTGATGTCAGCATCTTTCCAAATCAGAAACACCCAAGTTTAAAGTACTAACCCAAAGAAACCTTGTCAAGCCAATTTTCAGATACTGAGAAGAAGATCAATGCACTTCTTGCAAGACCTATAAAGTAGATACAAATCACAAAATAAATTAACGGTGATCAATCGCAACTTAAACTCTCGAAGAAGGACAATAAGTATATTAATGTGCTGCTAGCCAAACCCGACATTCAGAAGCATAACCTAAGAGTGTTAAAATCAAAAGAAAAAGAATGTGTTACCTTCTAAATAACAATAAGAACCCAGAAGAACAATCTGCCATAAAAAATGGAAGCGAAAATAGAAAAAAGTTGTGAGATGGGTCAAATAGAGGGAAATCGATGAAAGCGAAAATGAATCGGAGAAGGAAATCGATGAAAGCGAAAATGGGGCAGAGAATAGAAAGTCGGAGGGAAATCGATCAAGGCAGAAAATGAGGGATAAAGTCGAAAAGCAGCAGCACAAAATGGGGGCGAAAGTAAAAAAGCAACAGCGGCAATCGTGGGGAAGAAGGATACCCAGGATTGAAAACGGACCGGGCAGCATGATGCGGGTTGCGGGTGGGCTGTAACCAGCTGACGTGGCTGAATCTCCTTCGCTAATTGAAAGGATCGAACGGCTCAAATTCAATTGATTTTTACTGTTCATCTGATTTCGGGTCGACCCGTGATGGGACATCCTCCTATTATATGTAGTCTTTGAAGTCTTTGATTTCACCATTCACTATTTGGGTAAAATTTTCAGAGGTGTAATAACTTAAAAGTTGGTGCATATATAGCATTTCTTATTCTTGTTTAAGGGTGAAAAATCTATGCTTTCCTTGTAGAGGAATGGTACTATTTTTTATTTTTGTTATTTTATTTTTGTTAAAGCAGAGGAATGGTATTTTTATATCCTGAAAAATATAAGGTTTTATCTGTATTGGACACTCCCATCAAGAAGTCCTTTAATATCAGGTCATACATTAATCAATAACTAGCTCGCGCTTCGCGACGGGATTGTGAAAGGTGGGAAGAATTAAATATGAACATATGGTTATTAGCATGTAATGATAATCATTGATTTTGTAGAGACCCGGCCCAACCTGTGAGATATTGTCCGTTTTGGCTCAAAGGCCTCACGGATTTGCTCTTCCCAAAAGGCGCCTCACAAGTTTGGGTTGGATCTCTATATATAAACCACAATAGATCCTCACATCCTCATGATGTGGGATCTTAGGGCGTCACAATCTACCCTCCTTATAGGCTTGTCGTCCCCGACAAGCCCACACACAAACACTAGGACCCACCAGGCACCGGGATTCTAGAGGTGGCTCCCACCGCATTCCCACGGTGTAGCACTTAGCTCTCGCTACACGCCCGGTGAAAGCTATAATACCACTAAATTGTCACGCCCCGAACCTAAGGCTCGGAACATAACAACGCCACACACTCATGAGGCAAACCCCAAGAGCATGTAAGGCTAACTATCAATCCAACATAATATAATATGTCCAAAAATAAACTAAGATTCAATATTTAAACTTTAACAAAATTTTCAAGTCTCAACTAAACAACGTCATTGAATTTCAACTATGTTCCAAAAGTCCAAGTCTATAGCGGAAGCTAAAACGTCTAACCATCACTCTCCCCAATGCTCAATCGTCATCACCTGAAATATATAAACCACATAGTGAGCTAAAGAGCCCAGTAAGTAACAAGATCTAACTAGGTGGATCATGTACAATAAAACCATACATACTATATAGCAATACATAGTTTTCATATAAACATATTCGATAAACCAAAACCAATTTTCATTTCAAAACAATACACTTTATTTCTCATTCCCAATAAACATTTAGTTTTTTACAGGCTACACCACAATCACAATCACAATCACAATCACAATCATCCGTTAACGGTATAAATCTCGAGTCTAACCAACAGTTAACCCCCTAAGACACGGGTCCACTCTTACCAATCAGTTTAACCCCCTGAGGCACGGGTTCACTCTTACCAACAGTTTAACCCCCTGAGGCACGGGTCCACTCTTACCAACAGTTTAACCCCTTGAGGTACGGGTCCACTCTTACTGATACGAATCTAGTTGTATTAGATTCAAACCTATCCTTGAAAATCCTTCAAGATCGACTTGAACTTCTTCAACTTCTAGATGTGTATGTCGATGACCTTCACAAGGCTATTCCTCCTCTTTCGTCGGCCCTAAGTCTGCAATTAGACCTGCAATTGTTAACTTAAGATCACAAAGTTCACAAACAACCAAGTATTCACAACCTAATTGTTTGCTAAGGACTCTACAAGATTGAAGAACCCTTAGTATGCTCAAACTAGAACAATAAAGCTAAGATAATCAATTGGGTGAATAAACCTCAACTTTATTTGATAAACTTAATTTGTGTTTACAAGAGGGGGTTGGTCCCTTTATATAGACATAGGGTCGACGCCTATCCCCTAATCCTAAGCCTTATAGGCAGCAATACATAAAGGAGAGATTAAGGAAAGAACCTAATCCTTGTCCTACTAGGAAAAGTAAATAACAAAACATAATTAAGCAAGGATTGGACTTAATCAAACAAGGCCCAATCCAATGTCATCTAAACATAATTATAAGCTAATCTAAGATAGAATTAAGGCCCATAATGGCCGAATTACACAATGCATCATAATCAACCATCGATTGCAAGGTGATGAGCTTGGAATCGATAGGAATATTCTTGCCCAAATCTTCATTAAAGCTCTTCAATTGAACTTCAATGGTCTTCAAGTCTTCAAGATGAGTTCGAACAAGGCTTGTTAATGCATTTTTGAACTTCTTAGCTCTTGCTCTAGTCATCGGACCTAAAGGCATCTTCAATGGATCAAATGGCATCTTTGGCATCTCCTTGGTGCTTGGAACAAGTTGTGCGCAATCTCCATGATCTTCAAGCTTGTCCTTGCTTCCTTGCCGCCCATGCTCATCCTCTCCATGATCTCCATTGTGTTCTTCATGACCATGATAAGCCCTTTGTGCATCATCCCCTCTCCCTTGAAAAGGATTTTCCTCAAATCTACATCACTATCAAACAAAGATAAGTCTGCAACATTAAAGGTAGCACTTACATTGCCATATTCACTAGGAAGCTCTAGCTTGTAAGCATTGTTGTTGATCCTCTCCAAGACTTGAAATGGACCCTCTCCACAGGGTAGTAGCTTAGACTTCCTCTTTTCAGGGAACCTTTCCTTCCTTAGATGCAACCAAACCCAATATCTAGGCTCAAATATAACCTCTTTGCACCCCTTGTTAGCAACCTTCATGTAGTATTGTGTTTTCTTCTCAATTCGAGCTCTAACCTTTGCATGAAGATCCTTAACATATTCGACCTTCCTTTCACCATCCATGTCAACTTGCACACTCAAAGGTAAACTCAACAAATCCAATGGGGTTAAAGGATTAAAGCTATACACAATCTCAAAAGGTGAAAATCCAGTAGTACTATGTATGCTTCTATTATATGCAAATTCAACATGAGGCAAACAATCTTCCCAAGTCCTTAAGTTCTTTTTAATCAAAGCCCTAAGCAAGGTCGACGAAGTCCTATTAACTACTTCAGTTTGACCATCCGTTTGAGGATGACAAGTAGTTGAAAATAACAACTTAGTACCTAACTTAGCCCACAAAGTTCTCCAAAAGTGACTTAAGAACTTAGCATCTCTATCAGAAACAATTGTTCTAGGCATTCCATGTAGTCTAATAATCTCCTTAAAGAACAAATTAGCTACATTAATGGCATCATCAGTTTTAGTACATGCAATAAAGTGTGCCATCTTAGAAAACCTATCAACAACCACAAAAACAGAATCTTTACCTCTCCTAGAACGAGGCAAACCTAACATAAATCCATGCTAATGTGTGTCCATGGTTCATGAGTAATAGGCAAAAGAGTATACAATCCATGAGGTTAAGATGTAGATTTAGCTTGCAAACAAACAATGCAACTAGAAACATGCTTTCCTACATCATATCGCATCTTAGGCCAAAAGAAGTGTTCATGCAATATCTTATATGTTCTATCAACACCAAAGTGACCCATTAAACCCCCTTCATGCGATTCCCTCACAAGCACAAGACGCAAAGAACAAGTAGGTACACATAATCTAGATTCTTTAAACAAAAATCCATCATGCTTATAATACTTTCCAAAACCAGAATTTTCACATGCTATAAAGATATCACCAAAGTAAGCATCACTAGCATACAATTCTTTAATAAACTCAAATCCAAGAAACTTAGAATCACGCATGGAAAGTAACACATACCTCCTTGATAAAGCATCGGCTACAACATTCTCCTTATCCTGCTTATATCACACCACATAAGGAAAAGACTCAATGAACTCAATCCACTTAGCATGCCTCTTATTCAACTTTTGTTGGCCCTTCAAGTACTTCAAGCTTTCATGATCGGTGTGATCACAAACTCTTTAGGCCAAAGATAGTGTTGCCACGTTTGTAATGCTCTCACAAGAGCATACAACTCCTTGTCATAGGCTCGATAATTCAATGCAGCCCCATTCAACTTCTCACTAAAGTACGCCATGGGCTTTCCACCTTGCATTAGAACAGCTTCAATTCCTACACCTGATGCATCACATTCAATCTCAAAAGTATTGTTAAAGTTAGGTAAAACAAGCAAAGAAGCATTAGTAAGTTTATCCTTCAAAATTTCAAATGCTTCTTGTTTTCTCGACCCCACTTGAATGGTGTATTCTTCTTCATCACACTTGTTATAGGTGCTGCCAAGGTGCTAAAGTCCTTAACAAACCTCCTATAAAACCCAGCCAAGCCATGGAATGATCTCACTTAACCAACGTTGGTGGGTGTTGGCCAATCTTTGATGGCTTTAATCTTTTCTTCATCAACTTCTATACCTTGCGCAAAAACCACAAAACCAAGAAAAACAAGCTTGTTTGTGCAAAAGGTGCACTTCTTAAGGTTAGCATACAACTTTTCAACCCTAAGCACATCTAACACACAACGCAAATGCTCAACATGATCCTCTAAGTTGCAGCTATACACAAGTATATCATCAAAATAAACAACAACAAACTTGCCAATGAAAGCTCTCAAAACATGATTCATTAACCTCTTGAAAGTACTAGGTGCATTAGTTAATCTAAAAGGCATAACTAACCATTCATACAATCCTAACTTAGTTTTAAAGGCAGTTTTCCATTCATCACCCTCTTTCATGCGAATTTGATGGTACCCACTCTTAAGATCAATCTTAGAAAATAAACAAGCACCATGCAATTCATCAAGCATATCATCTAATCTAGGAATAGCATGACGATACTTAACTGTTATGTTGTTTATTGCTCTACAATCAACACACATTCTCTAAGTCCCATCCTTCTTAGGAACAAGCAAAACAGGAACTGCACATGGAGAAAGACTTTCACGCACATACCCCTTTTGAAGTAACTCACCAACTTGTTTCTCCAACTCCTTTGTTTCTTCAGGATTTGTCCTATAGGCTGGTTTATTTGGAATTTGCACCCCAGTGTTGAAGTCAATTTGATGCTCAATCCCTCTAATTGGTGGTAAACCACTAGGAATTTCCTCAGGAAACACATCTGCATAATCACTCAAAAGAGAAACAATGTTGCTTGGAAGTTCTACATCCAAGTTGTTAGTGCTCACAAGTGTATTTTTAAGCAAAAGCTAGATCAAAATAGAATTATTATTCAAAGCATTCTTAATCTCACTCTTAGTAGCTAACATACACTTCTTAACAACTTTCTTAGAGCTAACTTTCAAATCAGATTTGTTCTCAACGGAATTAGCACTAGAACAAGCATGCTTTGCCTTTTCTTTAGCCTTAAATTCAGATTCCATTCTAGCAAATTCATCCCTCACTTATAATTGATCTTTTAAAGCTTCTTGAGGTGATAAAGGAACTAAAGTAATGGAATGCTTACCACACATAAAGGAGTACTTATTTGACTCACCATCATGATGCTCCTTGTTGTGATATTGCCATGGTCGACCAAGTAGTACATGGCATGCTTGCATTGGCAAAACATCACATAGCACGTCCTCCTTGTACCTGCCTAAAGAAAGAGAAACCTAAACTTGCTTGTTAGCCTTAATCTCCTCTTTATCATTGAACCATCATAAACTATAGGGTTTAGGGTGTTTAGTAGTGGGCAATAACAACTCCTTCACCAAATAAACACTAGCTATGTTTGTACAACTCCCTCCATCAATAATCAAACTGCTAGGCTTCCCATTAGCATACATCCTAGTATGGAACAAATTCTCCTTTTGATTTTGCACATCACCTTTAACATATGCATTCAAAGTTCTCCTAGCAACTAAACTCATAAGTGGAGGAGTCTCATCATCATCATCATCCTCATCATGTGCAAACTCACCATCCCTTTCATCATCTCCATCGCCACTTGATCCTAAGTTAAATTCTTCATCTTCACTCACAAGTTCACCATAATCATTAAAGTATAGCACCTTCTTGTTGACACAATCCTTAGCATAGTGACCATATCCTTGACACTTAAAACACTTAATGTGAGATTTATAAGAATTAGATGAAGATTTTGAATCAGATTTAGGACTAACAAACTTTTGTTGCGCCACCTCCTTATCCTTGATGGGGGTTTTCTCATCTTTCTTAATAGAAGTTCACATTGTGAGCTTGACCTCCAAGTTCTTGTTGCCTCAATCTCTCCATTGGATTCAACCTAGCAACTTGCCTTTGAACTTTTTGTGGTTCTCCTTGCTCATTGTTATGAGCGACATTAGCTCTTTGTTGGGGAGGTTGAACTTGTTGATTTCAAGTTTCTAAAGCCTCCAATCTTGTAGACACGGTGCCAAGTTGCTGAATTATAGTTTGTAACATGGCAGCCGTGTTTACTTCTTGATTTTGCTCTTCTTGTTGATTTTCCATTGTACCTACACAAGGAAAAAAGTTAGTAGCAAAAATAATCCTCACAAGTGTGTGTGTGTGTGTGTATACCTTTGTTGTGCTCTCGTGTTTGCACTCAACCTATGGATTGACGGTCCTCTACTCTCTTAATGATATCACAAGATTATGCATTTTACTAGCTTCAATAGGCCTAACAAGAGCAAGTACTTCTTTCTTCTCGTGACCTACTTGAGGAACAAACAATTAGGAGGAAAATTTATATGAATCAATAGAAAGTGAATTCAAACAAATTTGTAGCCTCCTTTTGTCACCCAAGCTTGCTGCACAAATCCAATCAAACAAGCACAAAACACAATTCAACCAATTCAATCAATCAAGAACCTTAGTACCACTTAAATCCAATTTTGTACCACTTGTCTCCAATAGGGCCTGAAATTCTTCAAATTAAACTTTCAATCATAGCAAAAGCTACCCAAGAACCTCAAACAAACAATCAATTATGGTTAATTGAAACCAATTGAATCAATTGCACAAAACAAAACCCTAATTCCCAAAAAACCTTAGGTAAGAACCCTAATTCTGAAAAATTTTGATAACAGCACAGTTTTTTTTATTTTTTTCAATATTTTTCCCAGAAAGATCACACTAAAAGAACTCTAAATCTCAAATTTCAAAGCTTTCTGACCTCAAACGAATCCAGAACAAAAATCACAAGTTTCTGGTCGAAAACTTTTTTTTTCCTGATATTTTTCAGATTGAACTACAAGGTATAAGGGACTCAAATCTGAAATTTCAAGTAACTTGGAGTTAAGATGAATCCATATAAAAAATCACAAGTTTCTGCCAATTTGAAAACTATGTTGTGCGATAAGAACTAGATGGATGTGATAGATGAAAAACTTGATGAATGATGAATAGAAGGATAGATTTACCGATTGAAGATGATAACCTATGCTCTTATTACCAATTGATACGAATCTAGTTGTATTAGATTCAAACCTATCCTTGAAAATCCTTCAAGATCGAATTGAACTTCTTCAACTTCTAGATGTGTATGTCAATGACCTTCACAAGGCTATTCCTCCTCTTTCGTCGGCCCTAAGTCTTCAATTAAACCTGCAATTGTTCACTTAAGATCACAAAGTTCACAAACAACCAAGTATTCACAACCTAATTGTTTGCTAAGGACTCTAGCAGATTGAAGAGCCCTAAGTATGCTCAAACTAGAACAATGAAGCTAAGATAATCAATTGGGTGAATAAACCTCAACTTTATTTGATAAACTTAACTTGTGTTTACAAGAGGGGGTTGGTCCCTTTATATAGGCATAGGGTCGACGCCCTTCCCCTAATCCTAAGCCTTATAGGCGGCAATACATAAAGGAAAGAACAAGGAAAGAACATAATCCTTGTCCTACTAGGAAAAGTAAATAACAAAACATAATTAAGCAAGGATTGGACCAAACAAAGCTCAATCCAATGTCATCTAAACATAATTATAAGGTAACCTTAGATAGAATTAAGGCCATAATGGCTGAATTACATAATGCATCATAATCAACCATCGATTGCAAGTAAAGTGATGAGCTTGGAATCGATGGGAATATTCTTGCCCAAATCTTCATTAAAACTCTTCAATTGAACTTCAATGCTCTTCAAGCCTTCAAGATGAGTTCGAACAAGGCTTGTTAATGCATCTTTGAAACTTCTTAGCTCTTGCTCTAGTCATCGGACCTAAAGGCATCTTCAATGGATCAAATGGCATCTTTGGCATCTCCTTGGTGCTTGAAACAAGTTGTGCGCAATCTCCATGATCTTCAAGCTTGTCCTTGCTTCCTTGCCGCCCATGCTCATCCTCTCCATGATCTCCATTGTGTTCTTCATGACTATGATAAGCCATTGGCGCATCACTTACCATCAGTTTAACCCCCTGAGGCACGGGTGTAGACACCCGTTTTTGTCCTATATCCTTCAATTTAAATCAGTATATTTCTTAATTGGCATTAGGGTCATTTGGGTCATTTTCAAATTCATTAGGTCATTTTCGACAATTTAGTATATTATTAGGACTTATTTTGCTAATCAACATTTTACATTAATATTACCTTTTTATTTGAGTTCATGCAAAGAAGACAATAAATAATAAATAATAAAAAAAAGAGAAAATGAACTTTGGAAAAAAGAATTATTCTGAACTAGTTCATTTGAGCTTTGTTTTCTCTAAATTGGCTCATTTATTTTTTTGGGCTTTGCCAATACGTTTTGGGTTTGTCTTATTGGGCCTAATTCCTTCCTTGTTGTCCAAATGCCCAACTTTCCCAATTATGATCACCAATGTGCAAAAGGGTTTTATTCCCTTTCCTCCACGTCTTTGTTATTAGTCTTAACCTCCTTTTTAAGGTCTCAATTTTCTTCTTAAGCTTATTTTCCCTTTTGAGTTACTCTTAACAGGATTCCCAAATTGCTTCTTTTCATTGGTTTTCAATCTTTAGGCTTGCAATTTATTTCTTTGGATAGTAATAGGTCAAATTTTTGACCCATTCCATTTGGGCCACCTTTGGTTCAAGCCCACTTCCCATTTCATCATTTTACAAACAAAACTCCGTAAAAGAAAGAAGGTGCTTGCTCTTTTTGCTCAATTCGTTTTTTCCAATTTACTGTTTACCCAAAACTCATCTTTTAAAAATTAATTAACAATAAATTGGCAAAAGGCAGAGAAAAATCTATATACAAATTTCTCAACAGATTTCATCTTCTTAGTTCTTCTACTTGCAATCCTCTGGCTTCAAGCTTTGGCGCAAGTTTCTGCATTAAACAATGACGGTGCAAATTCTTTGGCCTATGCAGATGGTAAAAAAGGTGACATGAGCTCTTAGCACTAACATCATCTAGCTGCACTTACACAAATAATCAATTATCATTTGGTTTCAATTTTTCAGAATCAAAAGTGATGCATTCATTGCAGCAAACACATACCATTCCAACATTCCATCATCTCATTGGAGCATGAAAATAAGGACAATTGGTCATGAGCATAATAAAGCAGGGAGCTAAAGCACTCATAGCAATCCTTAATTTTAATCTCTTTTACAAAAAAAAAAAACCAGTAGTTCAATAGTTCAATTACACTGCACAAACATGACAGGCCAATGAAATGCGGAAACCGATTTACCAAGGTTAAGCCATGAACGGTGGAAAGGTCAACACAAAGCCCCTGCCGATGTGGCATTCCCTAATTAGCTTCAAAAATTGTCCTATTAGCCACCTCACCGAGTACCTGCAAACAAAAATACAAACTCACGTGAGGAAATAAGGATACAATGAAGTGAATAATAAAGAGAGGGAATTTCAGAAGATTACCTGGCGTCGGGCCCCTCTGCTCTCCTCCCCTTAATGACACCTGTGCATAAGGCCAAGGAATTAAGCTCTGCAAAAATGGGCAAAATACAGATTGACAAAATAAAAGAAACAAAAATCAGATTTTCACAAGCCGTAGGATGGAGAGATAATCCACGGCTAAAATCAAAGCTTTGGTGGTTTATATACTTCATTTTCTTCTAAAATCAGGGGGCACGTTTTTCAAAAAGGGAGAAAACGGCAACTAGGGTTTGGACTACAAAAAGTTAGAGTTCATCGTTTCTTCTTCTAGTTTTTTTTTTGAAAAAAAAAGGAACAGAGGAAAAGCTTCGTTGAAAAGGCTCACCTAGCTTTGGGACCTCGTCCTAAGCCGTGAAGGGTGCCTAAAGTCCTCTGCTTACTTCTTTTTCTTCTAATCTTCCTTCAAAAAGGTCACCTTTATTCTTTTTTTTCCTCCCTCCTTGTCTTCATGAGTTCGAGGCCATAGGTTACCATTCTTTTCGGTTTGTGAAAGTTTCAAAGTACTTTTTTAAGGTGTGAGGTTCGGTTTAAGTTCCGGGTGTCGATTTCGAAGGAAATGAGGTCCCTTTGGTCATTTTTGGGGTCGGTTGACGGTGGAAGAGGGTGGCGCCATCGGTGATAGTTAGGAGGAGGCGCTGCGTAAAAAGAAGTAGAGTGATTAGGGTTTGAGGGCGCTGAAAGGAAGAAGAGGAGGAAGATAGTGCGGTGATATAACTTCTCAGGGAAATTTATGGTAGTTTTCTAAACCCTATCAATTTGGCCTTTTATTTTAAGTCGATTAGGTCGAGTAGTTTGTTTTTTAACTCACTTAAAGACTAAATATAGTGTGAGCGTTTAAATAAATCCTTGTACGTGTTGTTTGATTCGTTTGAATCCCTCTGGTTATATAGGGTTGATTCAATTTGACCCTCTGCAGACAAATTTCACAATAAAAAAATCAAATTTTTTAGCTAAAAGTTAGATTTTTGATGAGTGTGGGGTAATAAAAATGTAACCTTTAACTAAAAAGAGGAGCCTTTTGATTGAGTTATGATAAAAATATAACCTTTAAGCCGAAAATTGGAAATTTAGATTACTTTGTGAATAAAGATTGTGCTTTTGATCAATAGATCAAGTAATTTGTGAATAAAGGTTAAATCTTTAAGTTAAAGAATGACTTTTGATAAACTTGGAATCAAGTTTTTAAGTGAGAAGATTAAATCTTGGTCAAATGAAAAGGGATGATTTCATAATGAACGGTTAGGATCTAGTTAGGCTACTATTTGACTTTGAGTTGGATTCTTGTTTGTTTGATGAATTGATCTTAGTGTCGAGTCAATTAGACAGTCCATCTGCATTTCATGCTTATTTTAGTTGAATTACTTGTTGCACGCCACTAAGTGGTCGACAACCGTAGCCTTCTGAAGAAAGGGCTTTCTGGAGTGGTCGAGCTTTCGGGACTCTCTGAATGTCCCTGAGGATGAGACGGTTCTTCTCGGGATGCGTCGGAGTTCCGAGCATATATCCCGGGAAGGACTTTCAATAACCCGGAACTACGCGAGTCAACTTAAATAAATGAACTCTTGCATGTATCATTCCATACATGGCATTAATCAAAAGTTAGGTCAAAAAATTGAAGTTCAAAATTCAAAAGGTGTTCAGTGTTTATTTCCTGTTTCGCCCTTACCGGTCGGAAGGGGCTATTTTCAGTGTTTATTTTTAGTTTTGCCCTTCCCGGTTGGAAGGTGCTATTTTCAGTGTCTATTTCCAGTTTTGCCCTTCCCGGTCGGAAGGTGCTATTTTCAGTGTCTATTTCAAATTTCGCCCTTCCTGGTCGGAAGGTGCTGTTTTCAGTGTTTATTTCCAGTTTCGCCCTTCCCGGCCGGAAGGTGCTGTTTTCGGTGTCTATTTTCGGTTTTGCCCTTCCCGGTCGGAAGGTACTGTTTTCAGTGTCTATTTCCAATTTTGCCCTTCACGGTCGGAAGGTGCTGTTTTCAATGTCTTCCAGTTTTGCCCTTCCTGGTCGGAAGGTGCTGTTTTCAGTGTTTATTTCCAGTTTTGCCCTTCCCGGTCGGAAGGTGCTGTTTTCAGTGTCTATTTCCAGTTTTACCCTTTCCGGTCGGAAGGTGCTGTTTTTAGTGTTTATTTCCAGTTTTGCCCTTCCCGGTCGGAAGGTGCTATTTTCAGTGCCTATTTCCAGTTTTGCCCTTCCCAGTCGGAAGGTGCTAGATTTGTCTTTACATTCGAGTTGAATCTTGTCGTTTTCCGACGTAATAAAAGGTTTTAAGGATAATAAAAGGTTACAATTCATTTGAAACAAAGAAAAGGCTAAAAATTCAAATAAAGAAAAGATTAAAAGCAACCGATTTTTCTTTTGACCCAGTAGATCTAGTTAGACTTAGTGGTACCGTCATTTGACGGGCGTTTCGGGGGTGCTCATCCTTCCCCGGGCGTAACCGACTCCCGGACCTAGACTTAGGTAACAAGGTCGTACCTTAGGTTTAGTGGGTCCCATGCCAAGCTTTGGACCCCATTAGACTGGTTAGGTTAATCAGTAGGTTACTAATCACACCTAGTAATTTCATTAGTGGCGACTCCATTTAGTTTCAGTAGGTTTTCCAATTCAAGTCGTTCAGCAGCAGGGTTCGGTACCCCTCGAACCCGTACGTGCGACAACAGGTCCACTATGCACAGCTTTCCAAGGACATTAAAACACATTTTCACATTCCCAAATCATTTTCAAAACCATTTTCATTCCAAAACATTTACGTTTGCATACTCGACCCGATTTTAACAAAACAACGATACTCTTTTAAAAACAACAAAACACTTCCATTCATTTATAGAAAAAAAATGTATAAAACAATTGATAATACATATAATTATAATACATATAATCTTTGAAAACACTAGAAAGGTCCAGTCACTTACCTGATCAGCACACACAATCACAACACAATTCTTGCAACGAACAATGAACAATCAAGAGCCTAACAATATTAATTATGCATTAAAGACAAATACATTACAAAATGCATAAGATGATGAACTTGATGCAACAATTGGTTGGGGTTGTGGATAGGCAATAGAGGTTCCAGGAGAATAGGGTTGGGTATAGAAGTGGTTTGACAGATTTTGTCAAACTCGCTCACCCTTTGATGGTAGGGTGATTGATCCATTAGATGCTGAGAAGTGGATCAAGGAGATTGAGAAGGCCTTTGCGGCCCAAGCAGTTTCTGATGAGCAGAAGATTCCTTTTGCATCTTATCAGCTGAAGGGAGCTACTAGTGATTGGTGGCAGTCAGTTGAAAACCTTTTGTAGAAACTAATTTCTTGGGATGTGTTTAAAAGTGGGTACTACAAGAAGTATTTCCTTAATAGCGTGAGACTTCAGATGCAAGGAGAATTTTATTCACTCAAGTAAGGAAGTAGAACTGTTTCTAGGTATGAGATGGAGTTTAGTCGATTGATGAGGTTTGCCCCTGACTCATTTAAGAATGATAATGAGACGAAGGCTCAAAGGTTCCTTTTTGGATTAAATCCTACAACATGAGGTGAAATCTTTTAATTTTAAGCATATTCTGATGTGGTTAGCAAGGCGAAGTTGTTGGAGGAAGGTCATGAGATGATTGCAAACTCATAGAATAAGAAGAGGTCATGGGAAGGGAACTCTACTTTCAAAGTTGGGAATAATAATAATAAACAACATACAATGCAAACTGGAGATGATATCCAAGAGAAATGTTGGAAATGCAAGGGAAATCATGACACTAGGGATTGTCGATGGCTAAGTGGTGCTTGCCTTGTTTGTGGGGATAAGGGACATCGGGTTGCAAATTGTACCCATGCTAGACAACCAACGGGGGTATGCTTTAATTGTGGAGGCAAAGGACACAAAGCCAATGAGTGCCTAAAACCAAGGAGGAACTTACAAACAACTCAAGATCGTTATGAAACTTGAACTGGGAGTGGGAATCCATCAGCTGGTGTGGGAGATCCGAAAGCTACGACTTAAGGTAACGTCCACATGCTTATCTACAAGGAGGAAATTAAGTACTTTAGGCTTGACACTAATACATTATGCAAGTTTAGATGACTAAACTTATTTTAAGGGGGGAAGGATGTGATACCCTGACCCAATTAATTGTTATTATGATTGTTTTTGTGTGACTTTGGGCCTTATTAGTTTATCTAGTCCAATTAGCTATTAGTCAGAGTTTTAACCTAGCTATAAATTAATATTTATCACATTAGTTAGGGTTAGAATATTGGTTTCAAGGGGAAAACGTGATAAGATATTAGAAGTCTATTTCCCATTGTTTTCATCTCTTGGGTGCTCTAAGGTTAGTTCTTTGACTTTCCACCATTGTTGCATGTTAGGAAAGGGTTTTATATAGACTAGATGTAGATTTCCGGACACCGGTAGCCGACCGGCGAGCCACCGACCACCAAGTTAGCACCAAAAGATTCCTCTGGCCATGAGGAGTCCATAGAATTCGAAATCACTCGATTCCGTTGTGTAGATTGAAAGTTACAATGTTTTTAAGTTGATAAACCCTGGATGTAAACTATGATCAACACCCCCTCTTTGCTTGCCGGAATCCAGTAAACCGGAGGGCCTTTAAAGGCCAAATTTGGGATGGATGTGTAGTAGGAAGTGTGATCTATTCATAGATACCAACCTTTCGTTCATAGGTATTACGGAGAGAGAGAATGGAAGTTCCAAAGTTGCTTGGCGGATGGGACGAATCTGGAATTTCTTGATTTGTATGTTTCTGCAAAGCCCACTCTCGGGCAGATTTTGCGAGAGAGAGTGTAGTCCACCCCTAGGTGATATGATAATGATTTTTGGAGAAATTGTTTATTAAAATATTTATGATTTTTCTGTATTTTTCCATAATTTTATGAATTATAGAATATTTTCTATGAATTATTTTCTTATGAAAATGTATGAGGAGAGTGTGACCTATTTCTAAAGAATTAAATTCCGAAATTTTTATAGAAATTCTACTACAATATTATCTTATTTATGATCCATTAAAATTGGTGTTTTACTCTCTGAAAATATTAAAGTGTATTTTCCTAATTTTATTCTGATTTATGGAATTGAAGAGATTATGGAAATGATTGGTCATGCATCTTATGCATATTGTAATGTATTGGTCACTAATGCATAATTAATATTGTTAGGCTCTTGATTGTGCATTGTTCATTGCAAGAATTGTGTTGTGATTGTATGTGCTGATCAGGTAAGTGACCGGACCTTTCTAGTGTTTTCAAAGATTATATTGTATTATAATTATATGTATTATCAATTGTTTTATACATTGTTTTCTATAAATGATTGGAAGTGTTTTGTTGTTTTTCAAAGAGTATCGTTGTTTTCTTAAAATAGGGTCGAGTATGCAAACGTAAATGTTTTGGAATTGAAATGGATTTGAAAATGATTCGAGAATGTGAAAATGTGTTTTAATGTCCTTGGAAGGCTGTGCATAGTGGACCCGTGCCTCAGGGGGTTAAATTGATGGTAAGTGTGGACCCGTACCTCAGGGGGTCAAACTGTTGGTAAGAGTGGACCCGTGCCTCAGGGGGTTAAACTGATTGGTAAAAGTGGACCCGTGTCTCTGGGGGTTAACTGTTGGCTAGACTCGAGATTTATACCGTTAACGGATGATTGTGATTGTGATTGTAATTGTGGTGCAGCCTGAAAAGAAATAAATGTTTATTGGGAATGAGAAATAAAGTGTATTGTTTTGAAATGGAAATTGGTTTTGGTTTATCGAATATGTTTATATGAAAACTATGTATTGCTATATAGTATGTATGGTTTTATTGTACTTGATCCACCTAGTTAGATCTTGTTAGTTACTGGGCTTTTTAGCTCACTATGTGGTTTATATATTTCAGGTGATGACGATTGAGCATTGGGGATTGCATTGAGGAGAGTGATCGTTAGACGTTTTAACTTCCGCTATAGACTTGGACTTTTGGAACTTAGTTGAAATTCAATGATGTTGTTTAGTTGAGACTTGAAGATTTTGTTAAAGTTTAAATATTGAGACTTAGTTTATTTTTGGACCTATTATATTGTGTTGGATTGATAGCTAGCCTTACATGCTCTTGGGGTTCGCCTCATGAGTGTGTGGCGTTGTTATGTTCCGAGCCTTGGGTTCGAGACTTGACAAATTTTGTATAGTTATCTTTATAATTGATTCATTTTATAGCTTTTGTATAGGCTATGAATATCAGAAGTATAAAAATGATATAAGTAAAATATTTTGTTGGTTGTTTTTTTAAGCTTAGGTAGCTTCTATAAATAGTGATTATTTGTCGTAAGTTGGAATACTAAGACCACTCTTAAGAGAAAATAGAACAACACATTCTTATATTACATGGAAAGTCTGGACAATAGAAAAAATATTACTGGAAAAAAAGATAATTTTTTTCTAGCTACAAATAAATAAAATGACCTTGATTAACATTAACACAAAAATAACATGAATATAATCAACATTAACACCAAATTAACTTAACCATAATTCAGCAAAGTCAATTATTAAATTCATTACTAAATTGAGTTTTTTGGACCTCACTCATGCAATATAGCATATGACATATATAATTTATTTAAATAATTGTAATTAATCGACACTTGAACAACCTCAATCGGATAAATGAACTGAAAATTATACAATATTAAATAGACCAAAAATTGAAACCACAAAATTTCGGAATCATTTTTTAAAATCAAAACATTAAAATTGGCTTCTAAATTCTTTATGAAAGTTATTGATCATGAAATCACATTTTAATAGACACTTGAATCACTTTTATCGGACAAATAGGATAAAAAATACAAAAATAAGCCGAAGCATTAAATCGTCCAACTCATAATTGTAAAAGATTAAATAACATAAAGCATCAATGTATGAGGATCATTTGAGAAATAATCCAGAAAAAGAATACTCCCTCTGTCCCCTATTAGATATCATTTTTAACCATTTCACATTAAATAAGAAAAACAGTTTTTTTACTAACTTCTACACAAATTAGTAGTTTCTTCCATTTTTAGCCTTTCTCTTTCCATGAATTAAGAGTTCTCCTTTATAATTACTTCTTTCTTCTTCCAAGATACTCAATGGTGATTGGCTTATTTGATGAGTTTGCATTCAAGATAGTGGAGAAAGTGGTGCATTGATTATGAATATATAAGTAAAACTCACCTTTAATAGTCAAAAGTGGACATGTAAATAGGGACACAAAATCCTTCTAGAAGTGGACATATTTCAAGGGATGGAGGGAGTATGATACGAATCTAGGGGTGTTAGATTCAAATCTATCCTTGAAAAGCCTCCAAAGATCAACTTGACAACTTCAACTTCTAGATGTATATGTCGACAATCTTCACAAAGCAACTCCTCTTCTCTAGTCGGCCTTACTTGACAATTAGACCTGTAATTGTTAACCTAAGATCACAAAATTCACAAGCAATTAAGCAATCACAACCTAATTGGTTGCTGGGACTCTACAAAATTGAAGAACCCTAAGTATACTCAAACTAGAACAATGAAGCTAAGATAATCAATTGGGTGAATAAACCTCATCTTTATTGAAAACTTAACTTGTGTTTACAAGAGGTATTTGAACCCTTATATAGAGATAGGGTCAACCAAATTCCTAAATTAAAAACCCTATTTTCGTCCAAACATAAGGGCTAAGAAAAAACTAGTCCAAGCCCAACTAGGAAAAGGAAATAAAAGCATAATTAAACAAGGATTGGACTTAGTCAAACAAGACCCAACCCAAATAACATCCAAACTTAAAAATAAGCTAATCTAAGATAGAATTAAGCCCAAACAAAGCAAACTAATGCTAATGGGCTCATGCCACGATGTCAATCCGGCCATGTAGAATCAATAGCAAGCAAAGTGATGAACTTGTAATTGATTGGTAATTTCTTGCTCAAATCATCATCAAAGCTCTTCAATTGAACTTGAATGGTCTTCATATCATCAAGATGACTTCGAACACGGCCCAATAGTGCATCCTTGAACTTCTTAGCTCTTGATCTTGTCATTGGACCATTACGCAAGCATAATGGATCTATTGGCACCTTCTTTAGTCTTGAAACAAGTCCATCGTTATCTCCATGGTCTCCATGCATCTCCATGCCTCCATGCAGCCCATGCAAGTCCTTTCCTTGCTCCATTGTCATCTTCAAATCCATGATAAGCCCTTGACGCATCATTCCCTCCATGATAAGCCTTGGGCGCATCATTCCCTACCCCTTGAAGAAGATTTTTCCTCAAATATTGCTTATATCGCACCACATATGGAATGCTCTCAATGAACTGGTTTTGCAGAACATTGGGATGGAGTTCAATCAGGATACACCTTCTTTCGTCGGCCCTAGATCTCTAATTAGACCTGCAATTGTCAACCTAAGATCACAAAATTCACAAGCAATTAAGCAATCACAACCTAATTGTTTGCTAGGACTCTACAAAATTGAAGAACCCTAAGTATGCTACAATGAAGCTAAGATAATCAATTGGGTGAATAAACCTCAACTTTATTGAAAACTTAACTTGTGTTTACATGAGGTATTTGAACCCTTATATAGTGATAGGGTCAACAAAAATCCTAAAATAAAAACTCTATTTTCATCCAAACATAAGGGCTAGGGAAAAACTAGTCCAAGCCCAACTAGGAAAAGGAAATAAAAGCATAATTAAACAAGGATTGGACTTAGTCAAACAAGGCCCAACCCAAATAACATCCAAACTTAAAAATAAGCTAATCTAAGATAGAATTTAGCCCAAACAAAGCAAACTAATGCTAATGGGCTCATGCCACGATGTCAGTCCGGCCACATAGAATCAATAGCAAGCAAAGTGATGAACTTGTAATTGATTGGTAATTTCTTGCTCAAATCATCATCAAAGCTCTTCAGTTGAACTTGAATGGTCTTCATATCATCAAGATGACTTCGAACAAGACCCAAAAGTGCATCGTAGAACTTCTTATCTCTTGATCTTGTCATTGGACCATTAGGCAAGCATAATGGATCGATTGGCACCGTCTTTGGTCTTGAAACAAGTTCATCGTTATCTGCATGGTCTCCATGCATCTCCATACCTCCATGTAGCCCATGCACATCCTTTCCTTGCTCTCCATTGTCATCTTCAAATCCATGATAAGTCCTTGGCGCATCATTCCCTCCACGATAAGTCTTGGGCGCATCAGAGTATTTGTTAATGGTGACCACACATAAAAATTCCCTCGTGAACCCTCCACGAAACTCATTAATCAAATTTAGGTTTTGGGCCCTTGACGAAAGTTGTAGATCACACAATAACCGTTTAACCAACACTTGAACAAACTCAATCGGATAAGTGGACCTAAAATTATACAATATTAGATAGACCGGCAATCGAGACCACAAAATTTCAGAAGCATTTTTTAGAATCAAAACATTAAAATTGGGTTTTGAGTACTTCATGAAAGTTGTAGATCATTAAATTAACTTTAAATAGACATTTGAATCACCTTGATCGGATAAATAGAACAAAAAATAAAAGAATTAAAGAAGAAACGTTAAATCGTCCAACCCATAATTTGTGAGGGATTAAATAGCATAAAGCATAAAAGTATAGGATCATTTGCTAAATATTCCAGAAAAAAATTAGTTTATTGAAAGTGGGACCCATAAACAGTAATTTTTAATCAAGGTTTTGGGCCCTTGACGAAAGTTGTAGATCACACAATAACCTTTTAACCAACACTTGAACAAGCTCAATCGGACAAGTGGACTTAAAATTATACAATATTAGATAGACCGGCAATCGAGACCACAGAATTTCAGAAGCATTTTTTAGAATCAAAACAATCAAATTGCCTTTTGAGTACTTCATGGAAGTTGTAGATCATTAAATTACCTTTAAATAGATATTTGAATCACCTTGATCGGATAAATAGAACAAAAAAAACAAAAGAATTAAAGTTGAAACGTTAAATCGTCCAACCCAGAATTTGTGAGGGATTAAATAGCATAAAACGTAAAAGTATAAGGATCATTTGCTAAATATTCCAGAAAAAAATTAGTTTATTGAAAGTGGGACCCATAAATAGTAACTTTTAATCAAAGTTCCCAAAATGCCCTTGACTATTAACCTAAATAGCGAAAAAACCGAGCATGAAAGTACCCAAATACCCCTAACAATTTGTTTTTGGGTGAATGTGGTGCATTTTATAACTAGACAGAAACGTAATTTCCTTTCCAACATTAATGTATAGTATAGATAGTATAGATATAGATATTATACATAAGTTGAGACAAATATATGCCCAATAAAATCTTTATAGATCACAGTGTATTACTATACTTGGAATTTACCGGTCCCTTTAATAATAACTCATTTTTGTAAACCAAGATCAATTAGTAGAACTAGAAACCTATAATAAGAAAATTTACTGCAACATGACTATGTAGGGGATTAGTTATAATAAATAGAAGGTCTGCCCATTTGTGTTATACTAGTCTTCACTTTTACATGCATTGCACGTGATCTATTGTGTTTAAATTAAATGAAAATTAATATAATAATTGAAATTTATTATATGTAGAGTTGTTAAAACCTGACCCAAACCCGATAACTCGTCAAATCCGCTGGAACCAAATTCGACATAAAAAGTAAACAACCCAAACTCGTCCTATTCAGACATGACAAACCCGTAATCCGAACAATCTGAAAAGTTAACCTGAATGACCCAAAAATATTATAAAATAAAATTATGCTTTGTTCAATAAAATTCACATTGTTATAAATTTAACCATTCTAAATTATCATTTATTCAATAAAATATGTTGTTATTATTATTATTATTATTATTATTATTATTATTATTATAATTTTACCTAATATGATTAAATTTGTTAAATTTCATTATATGAATATAAATAATTATAAAAGAATAAATACTAAATCAGTTATATGATAAATTTATAATTAGTAATTTAGTTTTTTACATAATGAATCAATATTAATAATTAGTTAGTAATTTCTTTTTTTTTTGGCCAGAAAGTTAGTAATTTCTTGACTATTGTTTCTATTAGATTTTACTACCGTACCAATAATCCCACAGGCAAGGATTGTAATTATATTTTCATTTTTATGGATACTTATATTATTAATTAATTTATAATTTTGATTAATGTAATGAAAAAACATAAATTTAGATATTATATAACCATTATTTATTTGAACACATACCCCACTTCATAATTAATCATGTATTTAATATTCAAAATTAATATATATATAAAGAGACACTTGTCAACTCTTTAACCTCCTATATGCAGTTTGCTAAACTTCA
This sequence comes from Corchorus capsularis, assembly GCA_001974805.1. NCBI lineage: Eukaryota > Viridiplantae > Streptophyta > Magnoliopsida > Malvales > Malvaceae > Corchorus > Corchorus capsularis. Next base: position 1,993 of record AWWV01006084.1, on the reverse strand, counting down.
CTAGTAGTGGATTGTAAAATAAAATCGAATAATAAATATATTAAATAAATTTAAGAGTTAACCATTAAAAAATTCAAGACTGACCCAATTGACCTGAGTTCTAAACCCGAAAAATTCAAAAACCCAAATGACCTGAGGTCAAAACCCAAATCTGCCTGACCCGAGACCCATTAGACCTGAACTTAGATGAGCCGAAAGCCGAATGACCTGAGAAAATTACTTGACTCATATGACTTGGAACCAGATTTAAACTACTAATACACACTACAAAAAAAAGAGTCAATCATAATAATTAGATTTTTAATATATTTTTAATTTAATTAGTTCAAAATATGATGAATAGTTAATGATTAGCCAACTTATTTTAACTTTTAAAATTGATAATAATACTTTTATTAGTTTACATTATGATAGAAATAGGTACATAGCTACCAAAAAATCTCCAATTTTTTAAATGTAAAATGGTAAAAATAAAAGATTTATAAAATATTAAATTTAATCAAATAAAAATAGAGTTTTTAGTAGAATAACTGTAAAAGTTTATTTCTAAAAAATTGTAAAAGATTATATTTTAAAAATTATAATATATCTAAGTTTTTTCAATTAAAATAGTAAAATGATAAAAATAAAATAGTTATAAGGATATTAGATTTAATTAAATAAAAATAGAGTTTTTATTTGAGTAAAACTATAAAATTATATTTAAAAATTTCTAATGTATCTAAGTTTTTTTTAATTAAACTAGTAAAATGGTGAAAAAGAAATAGTTATAAGGATGTTAGATTTAATTTAATAAAAATAGAGTTTTTAGTTGAGTAAAACTATAAAAATTTAAACATATAAAAGTATATCTAAAAATGTTTTTTAATTAAAATAGTAAAATGGTAAAAATGAAATTGTTATAAGGATTTTAGATTTAATTAAATAAAAATAGAGTTTTTAGTTGAGTAAAATTATAAAATTTAAACAATGTCAATTTAGAAATATGTTAGAAAAATAAGCGTATAATAGGCGATTGACCGGTCGTTGATCAAATCACAAGATAAATTCCCCACAAACCAATAACAAATAGATAAAACTACTTAGCTAGGGCAAGTAGGGGTCGAATCCACAGGGAAGGTATGAATCAAAGTTAAATCTTACAAAAGAAAATCTAACCTAGAAAAGATATTTTTGGGTTTTTGTAATTGGAATTGAAAACAAATAAATAATTGACTAGAAAACAATTAAAAGAAAATCAAGCGATAAAAGCATACTTCTTCTCCTTTAGGTAACTACTTTGATCAAGTGAATCATGGATCATGGACACTAAACATAAATTTGGCTTAGATTGCAATCAATTAAGAATCATAAATTACTCCAAATCAGTATATAGCCTAAGACGTAGACATCAACTTTCATTGAAACAAAGTAATTCTCTTAATATCTTAAACAACTCCATTTGAATAATTGGATTAGGAACAGACGTAATGCTCTTCCAACATGCTACGAAAATTAATCCGCATCTCGCTGACAATTAATTACCAATGTTCTAATTGCGGGTCTATCAAACCTTAGAACACGCATTAAGCATAACTTATCCACATGCATGATAAATCAATACCAAACTCACCTACGTCAATTTCCATCTCGGCCTAAAGATTTCGACAAGGTTTGATATCCCATTGAACCTAGGACTCCTAGCATTCAATCGTTACTTGGACTAGCTTTAGCTTGACTCAAGCTACTTGAATCTAACTATAGCATTCATAAATCTCAAGATATGTTGTACACCAAATCAATCAAAGTATGAACACATAAGATGAAGCATAGAGATAAGAAACGTATTCAAACGGAAAAAACTCAAATTATTAAGAACAAAAGTCTCACCAATAATTCATTGATCAAAAGTACCTAAGGAAAAGAAGTATAAAAATTTAGCTACTCATGGATTGCAAGCAATCCATGAGAGACTTACAATACTTGGAAGCCGGCTGCCTCCTTCCTTTCCTTG